>DWNE01002705.1:0-18160 GCA_018249875.1 Cecropterus toxeus | reverse complement strand
GGTCGCCTCATATAAAAGTGAGCCGGCAACCACACCCTTCCACCGAAACACAAGAACTGCTTCACGCTAGAAATAGTTGTGGCGGTGGTACTCCCCGGTCGAACTACATTGGTTCTACCACCTGCAAAATTATGCTAAAGGGTATACGTTTCTTGCACACAAGCATAAGGTAAATAGAAATATATACACATGGATTTAGAAGAAAATGTATTATTATTTTTTAATCTTTAAACCGTTATCAGGTAGTAGGGATAAAACAAAATGGCCGCGGTCTAATGTTGGTAGAAAAATGTTTATTTGGATTTTATAAAGACTTCGTTGCTTTACACAATGAGAGTTCTGATTATGAATATTTTGTAATTAATTTGGCTGTATGATTCTGCTACTGTATATCATTACTTTGTAAGTACGATACCTAGTAGATAGTTTAATGTATACTATAAAGTACGATAAACAATTTTAAAGAAATTGGTATAGTGTATTTTAATAGATTAGAATAAAATAGAAAATAATAAAAAATGTAAAGACTATGTAATTAAAAATTGAATTTATTTAATTTGAAATGGTTCTGTAGATGGTTATCTATAATTCCATATGTTCGTGAATGTGCTAAATATAATAAATGCTAGTGTAATGCAATGTTGCAGTTTTTAGAATTACACTGACGTGAATGCATAAATTGTCAAACCAACTTACGTACAAATAAAATACACGAATGCATCATTTTTGATTATTGTCGAGTAATTCGCCGACTAATTCATGCATAAGTATGAAAACCTACGTAAACTTTTTTTATATACTTTACTTTTCAGTTTTTAGTATTTATTTATCATTTAATTCGCAGCAACAATCACCACGCGTGTAACGGATAATTATTTGTGGCGAGTACACCCGAATTAGTTGTTCACATATTTGCAATCGTGCCTATTTGTTTGGACATGGTGGGAATCTAAATATGGTGTCAATATTGATAATTTACTTCATTGTTAACCCATTATTACCCACTGCTGGGCACGGGTCTCATGATGAGATCTCATGATCGGAATGAGAGTTTTAGGCCATAGTCCACCGCGCTGGTCAAGTGCGAATTGGTAGACTACACATCTTTAAAAACTCTTTTTTTAGAGAACTCTTACGTGTGCAGGTTTCTACATGATCACGATGATGCTTTAGGTCGAAGAAAAACCTTCGAAGTAAAGGAGTGATTATTAATTTATAATACGCAAATCATTTTAGAAAAATCAATGGTGCATGTCTAGGAATCGAACTTCGGGCCCTCGATTGAGAGGCCGAGTTTCAACCATTAGGCTATCATTGCTCGTACGTACGTCACTGTAATTCTGAAAGTGCGGTGTATAAATAACCAAATTGCTTTGTGACGGTCAATATTAGATATTAGGTTGCACAAAGTGTAAACGTATTATAATGTTAATGAAACTGCGTTTTCGGGTAACTGCGACAGTACCTGATACCCTAGATTATGCGTATTCCACTTAATATAGTTTTAGTAAAATCATGATAACAACAAAATCAAAATTGGAAATCAGTGTAATGTATAATACATTTGTAAGACTTATTTTGTAAAATTGGTAGGCACCGGTCTATCTTAGGAGAATGTTTTGTCGTTTTCATTCAGGGTTTTTGGTTGAATATATTTTGCAAATTTATACATAGAAATAATTAATTCCAAACAGCAGTTCTGAAATTATGAATGTAATTTTAATACCGACATGTATTTGAAATGTGGCGTCACGAAATTTATGGCTAATTCCTCCCTCCCCCTGGTTAAACTTAACGAAATACAATTTTCCAATGGGCCTTGTCATTGAGCCTACTACTTTATAAAATGCCATTTTCTGACTTTATTTTACCGGTTTGTGGCCAATAAATATTTCACTATATTTTTGTCTTAGCATGAACTTGTATGAAACTATTTTGTATTCTAAAACTGAATGTAAATGGCGATTTTTTTCATAAAATTAGACCACATTTATTATTGCGTCTTTTACAGTTGTCCTTCAAGGCTTCGATAACAGTATAGAGAAATCATGTAATGTTAATGTGATATGTGGCAGATTTATAGACTCTCTATACCAATCTGACCAAATATTTTTTAGTACATACGAGGGCGCCATCCACACAAAGAGGCCAACACACAGCAATATTTATTGTAAGTCTAGAATCCAATTAAGATTAATATTGGTTAGTGGCAGGAGTATAAACGTGTTATAAATATTTTGTAGATACTTGTTATTAATAAAAATTACAATAAGGTTTTGCTCCGGTCAGTAATCGCCTCTATCTTAGTTTAGTTGTTAAATAACGTCATAGAAAATGCATTGGATATAAAAATATAAAAACATTACAGTTTCTCTACTTTTCTAAAATAGAGAAATTGTAAAATCTTTCGCGTACACAATTATCTTACAACGAAGTATTTCAATTGATTTGATTCGTGTACGATTCTATTTGATCTCTTTATTTTTAATTTGAATCTGCATTTTCTATTTTATTTTAATCTTAATTTATTGATTGTGCTTGTTACGTTTAACACTGACTGTGTCTCAATTACTATTCATGTTATGATGCGAGAATGCCCTAATCTGGAAAAAGGATCACGTGACCAATATGTCATAGTATCTAGAGACTTCGAGCTATATGGTATGAGACAATGCGTATAATATAATGCTAACGACCCATACTCACGCCAAAACAGTTTGTAATAGCGTGGTATGCTCCCGACCTCTCCCCGTTGTGGGGAGAGATCCGTGCTTATCAGTGGGTCTTAAAAAGGCTGCAGGAACCCACTGCGATAAGTTATCGCACGGTTAAGTACGGGGTTAAGATTAGCACGGGTTTCAAGTAAATTTAAGATCGGACTCATAGAAGTATGGGTTACTGGCTACCATCATTTTCGCTCCGAACATGATAGTTCAATACATGGATGTCTGCGCAGAATGATGTCTCATATCTATCATGGCATATTTGTCACTCGTCTAGGTTTGGTACTCGCATTTTCTGCCATGATTTCACTGATGTTATCACTTAGTTTATATTTTGGCTCAAATGTACATATAATGAAAGTACAACTGTAATTATTTCTATAAACAAACGAAATAAAATTATGTAAATTGTAAATTGTGTTATTAATTTATTACAATTCCTCATTTCGTTTTATTGGTGTTCGGCTTCGGCATATCTTCCAGTGGTGCAGGAACAGGTCTCGTTTGAAACCATGGATGTCTGAGTGCCTGTAAAAATATTTTAATAGATTAAGAAACATATGGATTCATGCTTTATAGTTCCGAGCTCAAGCATGTATGTCATGTTAGCGTTACCAGAAGCCTGGATAATTCCGGACATAATTTGGCTTTTTTATTGCGTTCCCGGTAAAATAAATCAAAAAGTATTACTTGCGAGGTATAACTTATTTATTGCAAACTAGATTTGTATTAGGGGCATTTCACACAAAAAATCTTACTGAAATGGATATTTCAGAAGTAACCAAGTAAAAAATATATACGATTAATTTTACCTCTTTAGCTGATATCCTTTTCTTGTCGTCGTAAAGTATGAATGACTTGATAAGATGAACGGCATCCGGATCTACTCCTGGCAAGAGGTCCGACCAGGGCATGGGTGAGGACTCTGGAAACGTGATCTTGTGGTAATCTGGCAGCTCTGAGTGCCCCGGCCATGTCTCTTCGGAAGGTGTTCCCAGGTGTTGCAAGACTATTGCGAGCTGTTCAATATCTGATTCCCCCTTTGTATAAAAGAAAATATCATCTATTATTAAAAATTTAACATAATAAAATTCTTTAAAAATATATATAGAGGGGTCAGTTACGGTATCAGTTTCACAAGTTCAATGGTTTTTTCCCATCTTAAAAAAATACAAGGTTTCACTTAAAAAATCTTAGACGAGAAAAATGATTTTTTCCAAACGTTCTCTGTTAAAAAAATCTGAGACCAACTAATATTTTTTCTGGACGACCTCTGCTGTTGGACTCCCTTTCCTCTAAACAACAGAGCTCTATAGTTATTCATGCAACTAACAACTTATAAATCAACGGAAAAAGTTGTCATTCAGTAACTTACAGCAAATAGCGGTTGTTTCGTAATCATTTCCGCGATTATACATCCCACTGACCACAAGTCTACTTTTTCGGAGTAATACCTTGCTCCATATAAAAGTTCTGGTGCACGATACCATCTGTAAGAGAATGAGAATTTGTTGAAACTTTGCAATATGTTATTCTTTAAAAGTATTAAACGATGTTGTAATGTTGCAAAATATTGTCGATGTAATGCTTCTGGACTATCAATTTTACTTTTCTGAATGGTTCTCTTAAACATATCGCTTACCGTGTTGCTACTTGATGAGAGTAAGGTCTTCCTCCATCGGGCCAGTAAAGACGCGCTAGACCCAAATCTGCTATCTTTAGTATTCCTTCGTGATTTATCAATAAATTCGCCGGTTTTAAATCCTGCAATATCCCATTTTAATTAAATTTTAATTTTAGCTACATAGTACAATAACTACCGCAATAATCGATTGAAATCGAAATATACGTGTAACCAGTCAAGTGGCGTAGTAAATAGGTAGATACAGGTAATTTACGATAAATCGAAAATTTAGTTTAACCTTGAGGACACTATTGTCTATTCTTTGGTACATTAAATAAAGAATAGTAAAAGAATAAGTTAAGAAGTACAAATAGATTACTCTATGCATAACATAATGTGCGTGCATGTAGCGCGTTCCTTTCAATAACATTTGAGCATAAGTCTTTACTCTCGGCAAGGTGAGTTCCTGTTGGTTATGGTGCAGCATCTCCCATAAACCCGAGCACATGTATTCTAGGACCAATACTAAGCTCATCCCACGGGGAAACATATCGTAGAGTTTGATTATCTGAAATACGAAGAATATTTTAAAGTCTACGTACCAAGTTTTTGGTATTCTACACTCTGTTTACTTTGTAAGCATCGTTCCTAAAGCACAAAGTGTTTTAGACAGGACAAATTAAACTAAACTAATTATTTAGTGGCTGATGTAAAAATAAATACGTTTAAATACATAGATAGGCACGTAATCTTGCAACGAAAGTATCTTCATCACCACATTTTTATCTTAAAGCCGTCGTTCGAACTAACTTAGGTTCTAGTAATACTAACATATTTACAACGCAGTAATTGCAGTGCTTTAATTTCTCTCATAACATTAATGGGGATGCTATCCTCAATGTTTTTAATAAGGATTTTCTTTAGAGCCACTTCACGGTCTGTAGGTAGGTGTCTGGCTTTAAATACGAGCCCGTGAGCTCCTTCGCCGATTCGTCCAACTACAGAGTAGTTAGATACATTACTGTCCATTTTTGTAGCAAAATATTCGTATAATTAAGGATAAATAACGCATGTAAATGACACTTGGACATTCATAACTAGTTGAAATTGTTTAAAAAGTTTTGTTATGGGTATGTTGCTAAGCAACGCAATTTTCAACTTTTATCATAGATATACCGGTAAAAACTGGTCTTTGCTTTTATTAAAGACGATTACAGAACGAATTCTAAGCAATTTTCTTATGAAAATACGGTTGAGTTAAAAATATGGCGCGTAACAGAATCACTTCAAAAATGTGACGTGCAACAGAAAAATGTGACGGTAAATTTGTCTCATACGTCGATAAGGAAGTTTCACTTGGAACGTTCATGAAAATTAATGTATTGTAAACTTGTTATGTAAAGAAGGTAATTTTTTCTTTACATAACAAGTTTCTTATCATAATATAATTATAACAGAAAAGATACTACGTATGTTATAAATTCCATTCCACAGTGAACACTCTTTTAAAACAGTTCTATATACCGAAATCGGTTATTACAATTGCCTACTGAATAGTAGTGCATGACCTTGCCATCGATTCCATTGTCTTAAATCTATTTATTGGATTCAATATTTGCACAGTTGCTAGCAGTTCTGTTGAATCCACTGAAAGTCTGTCTTTCTAACCACCTCGACCGTAGAGTGTAGTCACGTTTAGCGTAAGATTAAATATAATTATGGCGGTTAATATAATTAGTTCAGTGCTCCCTATATTAATTTTAAGTGTTGTTGTAGACAGTGCGTCCATACTTGCCGTATTTTCGTCTTTATCATTCTCTGACCAATTGGTGTACCGAGGATATGTGTCGCTACTACTCCAAAGAGGGCACTCGGTGGTGATAATGACGCCTTATCCAGGTCAATTTCAATACCAAGACGAAAAATTGGTAGAGCTAAGTGTTGCTGAAGAGTCTATGCCACATTGGGAAGAATACCAAAAGTTAATAACAAATACTAACGATTATTATCCACGTATGCGGCAATTAAACGATTTCTCGATTAAATTAGCGATTGCTCAACTAAAATCTAAACAAATGACTGCTCTACTCATTAACCCCAATGTTAAATTCGATCTCGTTATTACCGAAGCTGATGTTCCAGTCCTATACGCAGTTGCTGAAAAATATGGTGCGCCTCACATCGCTATAACAGCTTCGAGTGGTAAAATACATCAGTATGAATCTAAAGGTTCTCCAATCCATCCTATTTTATATCCAGATGTTAATACACTAAACTATAGGAACCTTACACGTTGGCAGAAGTTAGTGGAGATTAATCGCTTTATGCAATCGAGACATGAATATTATTACAATTATTTGCCTGCTTGTGAAACCGCGGCGAAGAAAATATTTAATTTCAAGAAGGATCTACAAGAAATTGAGTACGACATAGACATGTTGTTCGTTGCCGGTAATCCCGCTTTGATTGGTAATAGGCCTTCTGGTCCTGCTATTGCTTATGTTGACCGGATGCATATTAATCCCGGATTCCAACTTATTGAGGTAAGATATTTATAAATTTTCCATTGAAGTATGATTAAGTATTTTTTCCGGTGTTAGATTTGGAGAGCTATATTCAAGATTAGCAAACGCAGAAAGCAATACCAAGCGATCAATCTAATAAGGAAACTTTATATTAGGCAAATCTTCAAACTATTTTCAAAACCACTTCATTTATATTTCAGTCACTATGTACGATATGTTAATTGTACATACTAATATCTAACTTAAATATTATAAAGAAAAATTATGTTTTACAGAACCTAAAAACATTATTAGATTCTGCGGTAAATGGTGCAGTATACTTCAGTTTAGGGGCCATCCAAGAGTCAGAACATCTGTCCCCACAAGTATTGCAAACGCTGACAGATGCATTCCGAGAATTACCTTTCACAGTGTTGTGGAAGATTGGCAACACGACCATGATAAAGAAGCCTGACAATGTGTACACAGATATTTGGTTCCCACAGCAGGAGATATTGGGTTGGTATTTACTTATAATAGCATTTTTCGATGATACATTATCTTGCTTTGCTAATTGAAACTGCAGCATTTGATTAGGTCTGTAACCACTATACACTTTTTCAAGTTTTTATGTAAGGGTCTCTACGTCAGAACTGTATGCTATTCGGTGCTATTTTTTGTTCTACTACTGTTCAAAACAGATTGAATTATGTATATCATATGAAATCTTTATTTTACAGCACATCCTAACCTGAAAGCGTTTATAACTCACGGTGGCGCACGTTCCTTAGAGGAGACGCTATTTTACGAAGTGCCAATAGTAGGTCTACCTATAATCCGGTCTAGAAAACCGTTTATGGGAGAAATCACGAGATACGGCGCTGGAGAAATACTGGACTTGTACTACCTAGATAAAGAAATGGTTAAATCTGTCATAACTGCGGTAGCTACGAATGAAAGGTAGGAACTAGACTAATATTTAATTTTTATTTGTTGCTGTTACTTCATCACATTTGTTACGAGGTACTATAGTTTCATTGCACTTTTTACCACGAATGGTGGCTCGTGATCTTTGTGGCCAGATGTTCATTTCATGTAATGATAACGAATTACCAATATTTTTTGTAGTACATCATTCTTGAAAACATTCTATAAGAGGAAGGCCATGGACTGATTTTCTCTTAATTTGATTTTTCAGTTACAAAAAGGCGATTGCTAAGTTAAGGAGCATGGTAACAGAACCAATATTGTCGGGCCCAGAGAATGCAGTCTGGTGGACAGAATATGTTCTTCGTAATGGAGGAGCACGTTATTTGCGTTCTCCAGCAGTCGGCGTTTCCTTCGTCAAGTACTACATGCTGGATATCATCGGCATTTTATTAGGAATCGTTATTGCTATGCTTGTTGCTACGTATTACATTCTTCGTTACATAATTAGGCGTCTTTGTGCGCGTTTCTGGAGAAAACGTGACCAAGGAGGCAAGTTCAAAGCATTGTAATAATGTTAGAAGAACATCTTGTCTATATTAATGTTCGTAAATTACTTTTATAGTAACATAATATGTTTAAGAATAAATTATTTTGTTTCAATTATCATTTTAGTAATGATAAATATTTGTACACAAGGATTGGTTATGCTGTTATAATTATGATTTACGTTATGCTTTTTTTACTTTTCTAACTTTTGCGAGTGTTCTTTTTTGTCATAGTAAACTAGAAAAATAAATGATAATAACAGTGTTATGGACTTTTTATACCTTAAATTCAATATAAAATGTACGCTTCAAAAATTTTTAAAAGTGAAGTTTATTTGTTCCAAATTATCAAAAATATATTATTAATGAGAGTTATAAAGTAATAAGATTTCTAAACTATTTAGACTTAGTAAAGTATTCAAGTATCATCCCAATTTTATTTTGGTTTTAATAATTGATTATGTATTAAAACATTATTTCAATACCCTTTGAAAAATCGAAACAGGTGTCATTATACGGTAAATGGAAAGGTTGAACAATCGCAGTATTATTCAACTAGGAGTTCTAGGATAGGACTATTTTCGTTATAAATGTATTAAAAATAAAAAGTACAAAGTTCAATTCTTTCATTTTAACACAGTGTCTTACATGATTTTAAATTAGAAATATATACAAAAATTGAATTTTGCAACATAATTATAAATAAAATATGGAAATATGAAATGGAAATAATTGATTGGCTGTATAAGATAGATATCGTTGATTAATGTACCCGTATTGGTGTCACTGTCAAAGTGTCATTTGTCACTTGTCAGTTAAATCAAAGTGTCAATGTCAAGTTGGTAAAATTGTTATACTTTTATGTTTACTTTTAATGCTAAAAAATATTTAGATAAAACACATATGATATCGTTGTTATAAGACCTATTACCACAAATAGACAATCTTAAAATTTGTTTAAAGTAAGTTGATTTAGAATAAGTGTATAAGTATTATTTAAAGACCAGCCAAGATGTCAATAGTTAAGACATGTCCAGGGCTGTATTGTGGTCGAAAAGAGCTTGAGAACGGTGAATGGGGCGAGTGCGGAGCTTGCCCTCGCGGTTTCCGCACAAACGACACCAGTTACTGCATGCCGTGTACCGAGGAGCCCACGTTGTACGACTGGCAGTACCTCGGCTTCATGGTGCTCTTGCCGCTCGTGCTGCATTGGTTTTTCATTGATATGGTCGCTGTTGGTAAAGGGTAAGTTCTAGTTTCCTTTGTACTGGTTGTTATAGCTTACTGAAGAGCCAAACATCTATATATATACAACCTGTTAAAATATGTTGTACAATTTGTATAGTAATAAAAAAATCATAAATTCTTAAAATTAATCAAATACGGCTGCATTTTACACTACTAGGTACTGTAAATTAAATGTAGCTGTGTGTTGAAGGCTGTAGCCAATTTTTTCTTTCGGGCTTCAGTACTCTTTGGGTTAGTTATTAGATATTCCTAGATGTTAGTGACACTGATAGTTGCATGCATGTAAATAGCAGAAAAACAAGTGCTAGTTATAGGTGCCCATTATTAATATTGTATTATTTGCTTTGAACATATTTTTTAATGTCGGCTAATCTTCCTGCTTCTGTTCTAATATATATTAAAATGTAAGCTACATATGCATTAAGTTAAAATTCAATATTCATTTCAGCAAAAAAGGTGTGTTAGTACAACACATCTGTGCATTTGTGGAGATAGCTACGGGTACAGTAGCATCTCTCCTCGTACTCCCGCCAACTGGAACGTTAGCCTTGTATGTGTGCTCACCGCAGGCCCTCTCAGACTGGTACACCTTGTTACACAACCCTCAACCAGATTACAAAGAAACATTACATTGTACTCAGGAGGCAGTATACCCTTTGTAAGTATTTTTAAAGGTAATAATCGATCATTTTAGAGCTAAGATGATTTATAGATGATGATTTTAGAGGCTTTGGTGACTGTTTGATTTAACTTTGATATTATACCATGTTTACTATATGTAGGAGAAAATGTAGAATAAAATGCAGGATTAGATACATACTGATGAATTTAATAAATTTAATATTAATCGTGGATCGGACCAAGAAATACGAAGTAAAAAAACTCATTGTTATGAAATTTTTTACGCTTTTGTACATCTTAATTACTACCATATTTAATTTTTTCTTGACATTGTCATTTTTCATGCTTATTTTGACCATATTTCAAGCTTTTTAAATAGTTTTTTTTTTTACCTTTTTTGATCTGGTTTGAGTTACAAATGAAAAATAAAAAAAATACGATTGTGTTCAAATTGATTGTAATAGACTTAAAATTTTTAAAAATATTTTATTTATTGACAAATTATATGACGATAATATTCTTGATCTGTCTTTTCAGATACACAATAATACTATTGATCTACGCATTTAGCTTGCTCCTGACTATTACATTGAGACCTTGGATACTGGCGTGGTACGGCTCCGGTTCTGGCAAGAAAGCTATATACTGTGCTCTATACTTCTATCCCATACTGGTGTTGACTCACACTGTTGCCGCTGGATTGATTTGTAAGTTTTATTTAATTACTCAATATAGCCAATCTTAGATATGTTTGTATCCTTGTGGACCAAATTGGACTATTTAATATTAGTAGAAGCTTAAAACTCCACTTTTTAACTTATTGTAAAAGAAGTACCCGACTGTACATTCCACCTGTTTGTAAATAGTAACTGCTGCAGATGTGTTCTCAGGAGTCCTGAGAACTAAGTTGCAATGCCTCATGTGTAATTGTCTCCCTTACCACAACTATTAAACTACAGCAAAACAGTACACTGCTTCTATAAAGCAGAAATAGATGTGGCACTGGAGACTACCTTTATTAATGATGTGGATGAGCATATATAGAGTTAAACAAAATAGGATTAGAAATATATGATAACAGAATTACACATATTGTTACATCTAGGGGTATACTACAATTGTTAATTCTATGTGCTATCATTTGGCAATTGTTGTGAAATGAATGATCTCGAAATTGGCTTAAAATTCTTGAAAGTTTAAAACAAAGCATGGCAGTATGTTTCAGTTCTTTTCATCTAGATGTGTGGTATGTTCGTCCTATAGCAATATGTATTATTTTCATCATCTTATGTGCTATCACAATATATATGTTGATTTTATGTATAATGGCATCATTAAAATTAATGTCTTTTGTTTCAGACTGTTCTTTTCCATACATAGTCATTATAATATCCATGATGACATCTGCCTCCCACTTCTCCATCAAGATTGACCAATCGGCGCCAGCTTTACTCATGTCCTCTGTGACAAATACAAGGAATCTAATAATCCTTATCGGCCATTGGATAATACATGCATATGGGATAATATCATTAACTGGGTTCAGGGAGTTATGGTACTTATCACTTGTACCAGCTCCAGCTTTGTTCTATATTCTAACTGCTCAATTTACAGACCCAATAAAAATACACAATGACTGACAATATGAACCTGCCTTTGTTAAGTTAGTGTTGAGCCCAAGTTATTACGACTAGCTGTTGCGCATGACTCCACCACTCGTCATATGAGGTTCAAAGGTCAATATCTAATTCAGGAATCATGATCTACAGTAGTGTTTTTTGGCCTGTGGGTCTCGTCCTCCTGGGGGCTCATGTCCTCTTGGCGGGTCGCGTAGCCTCTGTAGGGGTCACTGGAGGTCGAGAGAAATAGGTACTTTAGTAAAAAAATAATAAATTTTAAAAAGGTATAAAGAAAAAGTTAACAAATTGATACTCGTTATGTTACGCAAAAAAAAAAAAAATACTAGAACACCAGCCCTGTGTCATGAAATGATAGAAAACGCTGATCTATAGGTTAATACTAAAAGTATGAGATACGATTAGCATTTTTGATAATAGGTTTGTTTCTTCAGTGCGTCAGTAGATGGCGTTGTACATAATTTACGTTTACGATTTTAATATAACATGTACGTAATACCTATAAAATTAACATAATAAACCTATAATTGTAATAAAGTTATTGATGCAAGTAATTTATTGTATGTGCACAGCAAATATGCTGGTAAAGTAGAACTGACTATTGTAAATATTGCAAAAGTAGATATATGCTTAAAATTTAAGTTTGTATAAAGTTATTTGGACATAAATAAAATTATTTATTAAAACTGATTTTAGTATTATTTTCTAGCTATTAGGTACATAGTTGTACGGTTTAATTTTAGTAAATTATAGTACCATTCAGTATTTTAATATATCATAATATACAGTTTACCTTTCTTTTAAACATTAATATAACAATCGGGCAATCCTACCGGGATTGTAAGAGTAATTAACTCCATTTGGAATGAGGTTATATCAAACGTACGTAACGTTATATGTAAGTCAATATCTTTACACCTAAACGCATTAGTTCAAACTTTAATTCAACTATTAGACTACGTTCACTAAGTGCCGACGCAGACGCATATAGTACAGTCGATGCAGCCAAAGTAGTGTTCGTCTATGTGCTAACGTGCTCATACCGCTGGAGAGGTTATGCCGGCATATTTTGCCGGTATATTCCTAGCGGCAAAATCCCGACGGTCTTTCTCTGGACGCCGTTTGTCGGGACCACGGGTCCGCTAATAGAACTCGTCCGCAGCTCCGATGGCGTTTGCCCGCATTTGCTTCAACTCTGATTGGAATGAGGCTGGTTTTTCTTCATTCCTTCAACATTGAGGTGGAAATAACGCGCGCGCCACTTCAAGGCTTGTTAGTTGGACACCCCTTTGTCCTACGCTAATGTGCCTGTAATGGGGGAAGGAGGTGGACGAAGGGAACACTTATATACGCCTGGTTTTCTGGCTGCGGATTTGGAGATCGGGGGATTTCTCTCTTTCTCATTTTCCGCAGTTTCCTTTTGCAATGTGACTTCCTCGCGGAAGGATTTTATGGTTTTCCTCCGTCTCCCAAGACCTCCCGCTATTGATCATAGCTTTTGCCATGGCCGGGAGTGAGAGGTTTGGCTCCACTGTAGTGATGAGGACACGGAGCACTTCTCCAATGTGTGCTGTGCTGCGTTTTCGTCGCAACTACAATAGTGGCATTGAGTGGTTGGCTCCCTTTCGGGTTTACGGCACACGTATTTCGCGAAACACCCATGTCCCGAGAGCACCTGTACCAGCCGGAAGGTCAGCGATCCATGCCGTCTGTTCGTCCAGTCTTTTAGCGCCGAGCGAGAATAGCCTCCACAGTTATGAGGCCATTCGTGGGTTCGGTAGGCCTCTTTTCCTTCCTATCTATTCTATTTCAGTGCAGTATGGAGTGTAGAGCGTGGAACTTTCGCTCTTCTGCCTTCTTGGGCATTGGGAGTTCTCCCAGAGGCGGAGTTCCGCGCAATGGTACAGACTTAGACAGCACAGACATCTGCCTCCAGTACGTATTTATACATGCCCTGTCACAAGTAACGGATGAGGATGTCCCTGTCACAATATGGTATACACATACACTTATTTCGGTTATCGAAGTTAGAATCTTTGGTTGTGACTTGTGATATTGTGATTGTCACTTAACCTGCTATATAAAAACATTGAAGAAAAATAACTGCGTGCTTGAATTTCATTTGGGACAATAAATATATAACAAGCCTTTATTGTCATAGATCGTATCTGAAACTAATGTCTCGGTCACAATACCCAACACCTACACAAGAAAATTTCTAATTCAGGAAAGCTTTTATTTCCACAAAGGAAGAATAGCGAAACAAGATTACAAACAAGCAAACTGATGCGAGTTTTTGTCAAAGAGAGCATAATAAGCTTCATATAAACACAATGGCCGAGACAAAGATAGGTCGAGGGAGCGAAATAAAAAGAAACTGCCGCGTTTATAGGCGGCCTCATTATTAAACGTTTCTCATTCCGCGACCTCGCGAAAACCGGCGACATTACCATTTGCGTTATTCGCGTATTTGCTGGCTCATCTCTTTAAGTTATTATTGCTTAACTGAATACTCGTTATTACGTTTCTCGTACTTAGGACGGTACTTAGACATTTAATACCCAGTTTACCAGCTCTTTACTTTTGTTTTATTCTAATCTCTATGTCCCATTGCTGTAAGGTTCTGGGCACGGATCTACAACTGTACAAAAAAGGGATGATGTTCGTTCGTTCGGTCAGAAAATTATATATAATAAACAAATTAATTCACTTGTTTTTTTTTTATTTTAGCATTGTCAACATGGGTAGAACGAAAAAAAAACACCAAAATCCGTTAGCGTGTTCTTGTATTATAATGCTGATTTTCTGTACTTGTCGCTCGTTTCTAATTTCCACGTGGATTAACCTGGCTATCAGGTGTGCCTTGTGCAGTGCAAAGCGACTTCTCCTCAAAAAAACCAGGCCGTGCCTAGTTCGTTGAGCTTCGTGACAGTGCGTGCGCATTACACCTGACACGATTGTAGTCTGCACTTCGACTTAGGCGGCAAGGTTGGTGGTATTATCTTCTTGGCTGCTTTCAAAAACAATTACTTTTTATGTTTTTGCCCATACATTACAATATTCGTTGCAGGTTCACGTTTTCGGCCATACCTTGCCGAACGTTAACGATGATTGTTTTGTTATAACGGTATAAACTCTTACTAAATAAAAGCTAAGTCCAGTTTAGCTACATTCGCGTGCATTCTTTATGTTTTACCGAACTACGCACGCTGTAAAATACGTTCTTTGGTACCGTGATACTCACGTATACATAGAGCCCTACAAATATTTCTGGTTGCGGTACGAATGAATGTTTCGTTTGTGTGGTAACTGGCGCGAGCAGACAGCGCCGCCGGTCCTTTGTGCCCACACCTGTTATTAAAACTTCTCCGAGAGGTCGCGGCCGCTGCATGAATTATATCCCTTTCTTTCTATTCTTTTCCCTTTTTTTCTCATTTAATTCGAATGTTATGCGAGCTCGGTTCTAAACTGGTTTTATGCGTATTTGTGCGGTGAAAATGCTTCAATGTTTAACGGGGTTTTTGGATTTTGTGTCTGTTGTTGTTTTGGTAGATTTTTGGATGATTTAGGGGTTGTAATTATTGTGATTAAGTCGGAATATTTCGTTTATCTCGTAGCTTTGTCTACGCATGCTATAAACCTTTTATATCAGACTGATTGGGCAACCAAGCATGCAGTCCACCTGATGTTAAGTGGTTACTGCCGCCCGTGGACATCTGTAGGTAATTTCATAAAGGAAAGGGGCTCTATTTGAAGTTGAATTTGTCAACAAAACGCAAGAACTGCTTCACGCTAGAAATACGTGTGGCAGTGGTACCTCCCCGGTCGAGCACTGCTTTACTACCTGGAACCTTGCCTAAACAACACTATTATGGTTGCTATCTTCTCTCTAGCGTGAGTCAGAAATAGAATCTACCTATATTTGTCATTTCAGCTTAGCTTAACTCTAAAATATAGAGGTAAGCTTAATCGGTCGTAGTCCATTCTCGTATTTACCTTTGGTACGTAAGTTATATACCTACGTAGATACATATGTCCTCTTTGTGATTGGTTACGATATTTGAGTGTAGAGTAAACATAACAGGCAGGCCAGGCAGTCCCTAGCCACTTCCCACCTGACCCAATCATTCAAACGTACATAGATAGACTCGTTCGCTTTTTATTTCTATAAAATATTGAATAAGAATTTTTAAAATTATTTTTTAATATTTTAAAGGCACTAGTTTAAGTTTACTGATACAAGAGGCAACGTTGTAGATATTATTTTTGTTGTATTATGGTGGTGCAAACTTCTGACAGGTTTGGGATTACCTATACTTATTTTGAAAATTTTTACTTTATTTTTTTGACTTATTGTAAGTAGTATACCTAGATTACATTGTTTATTTTCCTGATGTGGTCGGTGAAATTCGATTAGTCAACGCGTGAATCTGGTAGCCATTCCTCTGCTCAACCCTAAACGCTTGATAAATGAAGGGGTAGGTACAAATATATATTTCGTAATCAAAATGATTTAACAGTTATATTTTGTTAAACCCAAGAATGTTTACAAACTAAACAAACACGGACAAAACTAAATTCCATTGAATATAAATCCTGCGAAACATCCCAGCGAAATGAAACGATAACTCGCAGTGAGAGCAAAAATTGTGTTATGGAAACCCGCATAGCCACTAGAAAATCGAATGCGAGCGTCGACGAGTGGCACGGACATAAGTGGATAGGACTCCTCGTGGTTTAAGTGTTCGCTCTATAAATAAGATATACGCTGCACTTTTAACATGCTAATATTATGGAGAGGAATGTTTATATTTTTATATTGAAGGAGCGAATGCACGCTCCATGTGATGAATGTGGGGTCACTATCAAACATGGACATCAATATGGATACGCACCAGCCTCTGATCTTTTTGGAATCGAGATGGAAAAATAGTAGCATCTCGCAAAATTTCGCTTTAGACTCGTTATACATCATATTCTACGAAAAAGTACGTTTTATTGCTATCCAAGACTTATTTCGTTTTTACCCGACTCACTACCCAGTTTTTCGAGCGTATGTATGTATGTTTGTTTGTATGTATGTCCATTTCTTTGGCACGAGCTACAACCCAAACGGTTTGACGGATTATGATGTACGACATATCATTAGAATTCTCTCAGTTTGCAGAGTGGCATAGGCTATATATATAATTAAAAGAAAATGGCGCCAGGAAAGAGAGAAAAAAGGGGAGGGAGGGTCAAATATTTTTACAATTACGACGATATGGATATTAAATGAAAATTAAATAGACCAATCTAAAAATACTAATGACTATTTCGACAAATTGTTCATTTAAGCGTCAAAGTAAATATATCATTATGAAGAAAAAAATCGTTTTAAGTAGGGTTTTTTGTTTTAATGTTTCTAAAAATGTTTTTTAATTTCCTTTTTAGTAAGCTTATTTGTTCCAAATGAATACAATCAGTCTTTGATGAACCTTTGAGATTTTAAAGATTTTAAACTGTTTATGAAAGTTTTTAATTAATTACACGTAAAATTAGTTTTTGTTGATTACCTATCATCAAAATTGAGCGGCATCTAAATAGCTGAGATGTTGGTATGAGTGCGTTTAAATACATTTATACACAATGAAGTACTTATGAATTTAAATATTGAACAGGTAGAGGTCAACTTATTTTAGGAAAGTTGTGTCCATTGAAAGCCCTGTAAAAATCGGCACTGCGCAAAATGAAAGGGCCATTCACAGAGTAAGCAAAAGTCGTGTTCCGGAAAACCACAAAGGTGTACCTGCCTATAGGTACATATATAGGTACGTTTGGGTAGGTACTACAGAATCGAATGCAAAGCGCGGAACTCCGGAAGAGTGGGCGCGGGTATCATAACTGAATACTGCATCCACATGCAATAATCATACATGCGTAAAGTCGACCTCTACGCAAGTAATTATGATACCTTAATGCCGAAATCTATATATATACATATATAAAGCAATTCCGACTCACTGACTTATATATCATCGCACAGCCGAAACTACTATGCCTAGAACCTTGAAATTTGGTACAGGAGTGCATTTTATAGTGTAAGTGAGCGACAAGAAAGGATTTTTAGAACTTCAACCGCTAAAGGGGTTAAATAGGGGTTAAAAGCTTATATGTAAACAAATACGTAGTTGCGTTTCGGTAGAAGGGCGAGGTTGCCGGCTGACTTTTATATGAGGCGACCATCTCAGTCCTCGGGAGTAGCAACTCATCTGTGGTTGACTTCAGATAGAACCCCTGTTCTATATGAAGTTGCTTACAAATGTCCATGGGCGGCAGTAACCACTTA
>DWNE01002704.1:0-18160 GCA_018249875.1 Cecropterus toxeus | reverse complement strand
TTTGTGTGACACGAGTAATCCTAATATAGAATTATGTTAGTAGTAAATCTCATTTTAGTAATCAGCTTTAAAATTTCCTTATAACATTTTTCATCAAGTTTAATAAAACGGTATTTTACGTATTATTTATTGCTTTATGCTAATAGAACCTTTCAACTTTTGCGGATGTGTTAACGACACCTATTTCTGCTCTATCTGATTACTATAATATTAAAAAAGAACCCTGATGTGAAAAGTGTGTTAAGGCATATGAGGCATTCCAACTAAGTATTTATAGATAGCAACGCACCTGCGACCGATTTAAGTTTTTTTTGCATGCATCTAGTCCACTTGATAGGTGGCCACTACCGCCCATTGACACCTGTAATCAATCCTATGATAAGTTAAGATGAGGTTAGCCATAGATGCGTTGCTACCCCTAAAAACTTAGTCGGGCGCTTCGAATATGTATTTGTAGATACAAAAACTTGGTCACCCTTGGCCAACTTTCAGGCTAGAGAACGGTAATGCATAACACTGTTATTTGGTGGAAATGGATGTGGCGGTGGTGCTTCCGGAATCGAACTACAAACAGTTCTACCACCTTAGGAATTCAATTTTATCTGCAACTGATAGAAATGACTGTGGGTACACTCACACTCAGATTGTTAATATTAAGTACAAGAAATATTGTTAACCAAATATTAAATTCTGTAAATTACCTGTGATACAAAGCAAACTCAACTATAACAGAACAGGATGCGGATAAAAATAAAAATAATGGAATAAAGATATATTCTATATCAGTTCGAAAAGATATCGCTATGAGCTCGAACGTTGTTTATTGCTATCGCTACACTCGATAAATGTAAAGCTGTTATACACGATTTGTTATACAAATTCTAGTGGCAATACGTTCTGATATTGCGATGAATATTGCTTGCTTTAGGTAGATATTCCGTGTTTAAACTTTGCTATGTGATCCACTTATTTCTGGTTTATTACAAGTATTAGTTATGGCGGTGGTTTTACCCGCATTAAAATAATGTGTAGTGAATAGATTTTTTTATTAGCATGAAGTAGCAAACAAGCATGTAATCCATCTGATGGTAAGTGGCCACTACCTCCCATGGACATCTGTAAGCAACCTTGAATCTTGAACCTGGTAGTTGATTACGGATGTGTTGCTACTTCCGAGGACTAAGATGATCGCTTCATACAAAAGTGAGCCGGCAGTCACACACATCCATCGAAACGCTAGTATAAGTTCACGCTAGAAATTGGTGAGTCGATGGTACTTCCTCGGTTGAATTATACTGCTTCTAGTACCTTACAAAATAACAAGTATACATATACATTTACTAAAATGCTTGCTTTGTGAAAATTTGGACATATATATACACGAGAACCGTATATTTTTTGAGGTAAAAATAAGCGTATATATTGTTCCAGTCTGTAATCTTTTTCATCCAAATTTCATGTGTATTCAATGAGTAACACTTTTATTCGTCCTTACAAACTTTTGGTATAATAATATTAGCATTATAATATCAAAAGTTCTTGTGTTCATAAGACCTGAAGGAAGGGAATGAAGACGGATAGTAACACAAGGCGTTCCTACTTACTTTTCAGCGACCTTCCGTTCGGTTGATACGACCCTTTCTGTTTCTATCTACTCTATTTCTCTCTGATCACACCAGTGTTAACCGCTGCTGTGGTCAGTTCCATGCAGTTCGATAAGAAAGAAACATATGTACAAGAATACTCAAATTAAATAATAAAAAAAAATCCATAATACTTACACCACTTTATTGCAAAAATACCCTTATTTTGATTTTTTGCTTAATTTTAGTATTTATTATTATAGTGGCCATAATAAAAGACACTTAGATTTAGATAGCAAAGGTGGTAGAACTCATTGTGGTTCGACTCTAAAAGCACCATCGCCTCACCTGTGTCTGCTTCACTACAGCCGTGTTATGCGCTATATTCTGTGTCTGAAGAGGGGTAAGGGAGACTTATCCGAGGCGTTCAAACTTATCCTGAGAGGTAGCAATGTATTTGTGGCTAATCTCAGTAATGTAATCTTATCTGGGGTTCATTATAGATATCCACGGGTGGCAACAGTAAAGTTATTGTAAATATTTGTGTTTCGAGCTTATTACTAAGCTTTCATTTCGGCTTTTCTCTTCGTCTACCTTGTTTTTTATAAAAAGAAAGTAGCGAACGAGCATGCAGTGTACCTGATGGTTAGTGACTATGGCCTATGGACATCTGTAAACAGCTTCATATAGAATAAGGGTTCTATCTGAAGTCGATTACAGGCGTTACTACTCCCGAGAACTAATATGGTCGCCTCACATATGACTGAACCAACTTTTATATTGTTTTTCAAGATATAGGTATAAATAAAAGGCAGTAATAAAAATACACTTTTATTCAAAGTCATGCACAACTACAATTTGTTTCACTAAGAGTAACATTGTGATATCATTGTGCTATCAAGAATCTAACCAGTCTGCTTGTAATCTTTGAAATATCTTTACTTCTTTATTTTATTCAATAAAATTGTTGTGGTTAAAAAAAATATGGTTTGGAGAATGTAAATATTTCTTCTATAGTGTTCATACCTGATCAGCGAGCTATTATGAAATATTCAACGGATAGTTTCAAATCGTGATATTTAGTAGATTTAGATTAGAATAATAGAGAAGAGATTGTTCGTGATGACTCCGCTGAAATTGTATTAATCGTAAAGCATTTGACATTGAATTACTTGAATTTGAATGGAAGGTGACATTGAAATGTTTCTAAGTAAAACTGATCAGGTATTGAGCCAATACTGAGTGTATTTGCCCACTTCACTGGATATTTAAAAGCTTCATAATTCACAAATAAAATTAGGTTTTTAAAATAAATTGAATCCTATTCGCTTTCATTATTAAATCATTTATATTAAAAAGGGTTTACAAATTATTGCTCTGAATTTTAAATTTTAAAACTAAATATAATTGGTAAAAAATGTTTACTTTGTCACAACAAATTGCATTAGAACCATACAAATACTTAGATCATGATACAATTTTACAATAATTGCTACGAAATTATCATTACATACAAAAGAAGAACATATAATCACCAAAACAGTTGATTTTCTTACAAAAGATAGTGTTACAATATTTTCCCTAAATAATCGTTCCAACATTTTCTTTGCTTCGTGCATGTTGTATGGTAAATTGAATCATTTTATCTTGTATTAAATGCAAGTCATCCACGATACTTATTGTAAAGCCTTCCATTTTCAACATTATCTTTTAAGCGAACAAGTTCAGATTTTATAAATATTCAATAGGTTTTGAATAAAAGCAGAAAATGTTGGAAACGACTACATCTATCTTTAAAGTAATATGACACTAAAACTTTACTACAGAAATAGTAACACGTAGTGTTAGGCGTGCTTAGGAATATGATGGAAGACCACTAGTTGGGAAATATCATAAACACTTCGTACTTTGTTGCTATTTAGTCGTAAAATCTAGTTACACAGTGTATTGATGTGAAGAATCTATAAGCGTATATGACCTGATTGTTGGCACGGTGATGCTTGCATGTATTTATTTTTGCGCCATCTGTTATACATTGCTGAAACGATTCAATATCGACCCAAACTAAGCGCACTGCGGTGTTAATACGACTTAGTGCGGGTACTGTTCGTAGATGGCGTTAGTTTCATTATGCTTCATATTTAGTTCCTGTCGCAATCTTGTCTTTTATGCACTAACACGATGTTTCACATCTGCCAGGCGTCCCGTGTCGGCTATTTTTTCCTTTTAACAATAAGTTGGAGTAGCAAACGAGCATGAATCTAATAATAAGTCATCATTGCCACCGATGGACATCTGTAAGCAACTACATGTATGTAAAACAGTAGTTCTACCTAAGTCTCGAAGTCTTTGATGGTCGCCTCAAATGTAAGTTCTCATATAGTCCATTCCATATGAGCTATGTACAGTTGTGGTACATAAGAAGATGTCACCACAATATTCCCACGATTCCTTGGTACAGTCTAATGCCATATTACCTTAGGGAAGTACCCTGATATCGATTAATCTACGGTTCCGTAAGGAAATTTTGTAATAAAAACTAGTATATACATACTATTTACATTTTATGCTACTTGTATGAATTAGAAGGTCCATAAAATTTACATTTAAGATCATAATTACAATGACGATGACATCAATTTGTATTTTAAACCTGCAACTTAGTGCTATTCAGATAATTAATATTTTTTGCATTTTTCAACATAATCTTTTGTTAATGTGATCGTTCAGAATATAAATTAATCGTAAATATAAATTGCTTGGCAGTCCATAATTATGGCTAAATTATATCGACGACATTACAACAGAAGACATTCTGTAAAGCTGAAATAATATTTAGGAATTACTTTATCAAAAACATAATAACATCGGTTGGATGAAAATTTGCTTACAAGATAAATTCGTTGAAGAATTTAACAAAAATAAAACATAACAAAAGCGAATAATTATATCAGAATTACAAATCAACCACGTTCTATTCCAAACGAACATACGTATAGCGAGCTCTTCATTTTACAGTAATCTGTACTTAATAGTAAAGTAATATAGATAAATAACTAGAACTTAAAAAAATAATTAAGTAGTCCGTCTATACGATTTTTATACAGTCGCGTACACTTGTATTTTTTTATTTATTGTACGATTGAGACACATAAGGGCGACACGAACACTCAGACCTGCAAATCTAAACGCATTATGTGGATATCGGTTTGCCTGGAAATTAAACCTGAAACTATTAGACCGCTAGAGTGAACGCTCCGCCATTTGCGTCATCATACGTTGATTGTTCACCTCATACATAAAAAAGTCCCTATCCTTTGACCAGACGTATACATATTTTTAAACTAATAAAATATCCATCAATTTCGCTATATGTTAGCTGTTCGCTATTGCGCACTGAAACAAGTCTCTTAGAATGTACAAAACCATACAAATTTGATTACAAAACTCCAATTTTGTTCCAATCATGTAGGATTACAATCGAAATTGTCTAAATTCATCAAATTATTGCTTTATACTTTTCCATAATCTTAATATTTGGTTCAATAAATTGTAATCCAAAATATCGGCATTTCTTTTTATCTCTCAATTATTCTCTGTAACGTGTATATACCGTACAGTAAGAACGAAAAAGACTGATCTAAAATATACAGACGATTGAGATAAATACTTAAAACTGCTCCTAATAACGTACTCGTCGATAAGTGAATTAAAATGTGATAGGTTCATCTTATAAAATAACAAATATAAATATTCCTTCCCTGTAATAACTGGACACTAGCAATTCTCCAACATACGAACACAATTTAGTTATTTCCTTAAAATTTAAACTTCGTATCATGTCCCTTTACCTCACCGTATATATAAATTGCTAGTTGAGATTACATTACTGACCCTATTTATTAAAACACATATAATGACATAAATTAAAAAGTAACGTCTGTGATGACTGTCATTAGTAAATTTATGAAAGTAAATAATTATTGTAAATATCTTTTAGTTATCATGTGGTTTAATTGCTACTTTTGATTTGATAACGTTAAAGAAATTATTGTAAAACAGCATATTAAATTAATTTTAAATATAACACAAAATGTATTTCAGATAATAGAAAGCAAATATTGTCTATATTTCCTTTCTATTTTTATTACATTCATATATTCAATAAAGTTTCTCAACGAATTTGATCTATTTAAATTATGAAAATACAAATTTAAATTCGGCAACACTTACATTTCTTCTTCGCTTCTAAGCTTAAGTTTTGAAATACTGCTTACAAAATGAAATTTCTATATCATTACTCAGATTACTTTATCTGTATTTTGCCAAAGGCCGTGTTGCCAAATACAATACGAGAGTCATTGCCAAGTTTTGCGTATGAATATATTATGTTTTATCGCTAGGAATGGCCGTAAAAGAAATATTACCAGTACTTAGACAGCAGCCGTGTAGAATTTTGACCTGGTTTGTATTCCTCAATTTGATAATTATATTAAGTTCCCAATTACAATTACATTGGTTGTTTTCTAAGTTAGCACGCATTGGGGATGGGACTGTATTCAAATAATTGTAGTAACAGTGCTACCAAAACGAAATAGCCCTACAAATTCGCGACAGTCTTTATTTATCCGTGCAACAAATCACGCGTTGGTAATGCCCTTTAGTACTATAAAAGTGAGCAAAAAGAAGTACCTACGCGCATAATAAAATATTACTTTACTTGTATGGGAATTCTTAACGAAGTTCTCTAAACCATTCAAAGTCGATAACCTTGCGAAGTGAGACGGTAATGTATTGAAAGTAATGGTAATGTTACACTATAATATTATAATGTAATGGTAATGTTACGTTTATATTAATTTATTGATTGAATAAATTATATTAATGACATTTAGGTTGGTCGCGATAGATTGAAGAAGAAAAAATATTTTTAAGAATTTCGTTGGCCATTATTAAAATGTGTCAAATTATTTTGTCATTCAAATACGAAAGGTTCGTCAAAGCAGCTATAATTTGAGAAGTGTCCAAGCCGGAATCGTAATGAGAAAAATTTGGACGTAAAAAGTGTATCCAAACAGAAATTAAAAAAGTATTTCACGGAAAAAGAAAACCTCGAAGTATTTTTTAAATGAACGATTGGGTAATTTAGGGGAAAGTGTTAATTAGTCGGATAAGATTATATAAGGGTAGCGAATAATCGGAATGTAAGAAAATGAAGTAATATTTATCTTTTCTTCAATTTTTGCAATTTTTAGATAATTAAAAGTATATAAAATTTATAACAAATAAATAATATATTCTATACCAAACGCTGAATTAATTTTTTTATATCGTAAAATTTCTTAATCATGGACACTATAATCAATATGGGTACATTCGAAGAAAAGTACAAAATACGAAAAATAAACATATATATCGATTTAAATTGATTATTATTTCTAATCTCATTAATATTGATTGAATGTTCTAACGCTTCAAAGAAATAGTTGTTTTACAATGGCAGCGAATTGTTTTAGAATGATATGGCAGCGCTGCCCATATCAACATTTAGTCGAACGACAATTTAGACCAATCAATAGGCGAACCTACAAAATTTAATTACGTGATAATGGCTACATTGACTGAATGTGCATTTAAACCAACTAAATAAACAATATACACATGAAACCGTACAAACATGCAACTCGACTTAACTATTTGAGCGAGATAACATTTGTATGTATGCGGTAGGCCTAAGTAGTTCAACCGCACTGGAATTAAAAACATCTTTTCTATATTTAAACTCATCTTCTTCTTGTTTTGTCTTGTCTTAACATCTTTCTTCTCAATATAATTATATAAATAACGTGTCACGTTGTTTGTCCGGGCTAATCTTCTAAACTACTAAATTGATTCCAACGGATTTGTCCATATCATTTAAAAGGCTGCAGTATTCAATCAAGATTTTCTTTGCTTTCGGAGGCATTAATTTATAAAGATTTATGTATTTATGATTTATGTCCTATGGCCGGGATATATGTTGGTTTGTCGTGGGTTGTATATAAAGAAAAATAATACAGTTTGCTGCCAAATATTAACCCCACATCTAATATTGTATACAAAGAAATAATGAACAATTAAAACAAACATAATTAATCATAATATAAAAATATCAAAAATGAATAGATTTACTACGCCGCGGCGTTTTCATATTATTTAAGTATGCCAGGTTCTCGTTCAAAAATTAAATATTCCAATGAACATAAATAAAGTGCAATGTGAAATCAATAGAACTAGGATAAGGATTGCGTAATTAACTGAAATCAATATAATTGTACTTAATGATACTTTAACATTAATTAACATAATATAACAAGGGGTAGGTATGTATGTTGAAATCACTGAATGCAATACGGTGCATTCAGTGATCAGCTTACGAGCTGATCATTACAGATAAAAATGTGTTAAATAATGACGATTTTAAAAATATACAAACAATATAAAACGCTAATAATTAACCTATAAAAATATATTACAAAATTGACATCATACAAAAAAATCTATTTATAAATTTTAGTCTTACTTGCATGGCTAAAGTCGCTTTGCTTATAAAAAGCGACATTCCTTAAAAAAACATATTCTTAAGATTTTCCTTCAGTTCAAACCCTAAAATAAAACTACGAGATATTTTTCAAAATCCTACAAAATTCTAAAAAAGTACATTTTCTAATAACATAAATTGAATACATCATTTCAACACAAGGTCATACATAATATACATTGAGCTTTTAAAGTAAGTATCAATAAGTCATACTTAACTAAGCTATCAGTAATAAGATTAAGACAGTATCAAAATAACTATGCATTACAAAATATTGATGGTGATGATTACGATTCTACTTATCAAAACTTACTCTAAACCTTATCTTGTGCACTGTACACCGGGCACCGCTCGATTCCCGATTCCCGATTTAGCCTATATACAATACTATTTTCATACTCAGTCGCTTTATCACTTTACTAGCGTCTAAATTGCCCTGTTTACGCGTTATCCATTTGACGTCGTCGTCAGATATCGTTCGCGTCCCCCACGTACCCTTCGTCTGGGCTTTCCGAACAAATATCCGACGCACACTTAGCATTCGACACTTGCGGGAGCGGCTTCAACACGCTCTCCGTACCTTCACCCGGCATCCTAGCATCAGTAGTCTGTGTATCGACACATCGCGTTTCTACCTGATAACACCTTCCCGCGCCCTCCGCTATCCCCATTGGTACCATTACAGCACACGTCCCCTTGGGATTGACCCACGACGAGCAACCTTCCGGAGGCGCGCAACATTGTACCGACTCCGTTTTATATCCCTCAGGTGGCGAAGGAACGAACTCTTCATTATAGTACACGGTCCCGTTCCCGACGAAAGCTATTTGCCTATTCCGAGGCACGGGATAACCCTCCAAGGTGCGCCTCACGTTCGTAGCGTTGAAAACCTCGAAATTGGGACAAGTTGGCGGGGTCGTATTGAATTCTGTGTCCTTGGCGAATTTACATACAAGTTTCTGGCCTTTTGGCCTATTATGAGGCAAAGTCTGATAGAACGGTCCAACTACAGAGTAGTTTGACATTATTGGTGGTCGACAAGGGTGTTTTGGGAGTCCGTAGTCGTACGGGTACCCTTCGCTGTCTAAAAAACACCCGGGATTTAAATGAACATCCGCGGAATGTTGATACATAGCGTTCGGTGGTATACTCATAGTTGTCAAATTTTGTTGATCTTGCCACGTGACTTGTCTCGGCACACTAGGAGCGGTGAATGCGGTTTCCTCCTCAAAACCATCGTTTGCAGTCTGCGCTTTGTATACAGAGAGCACCGTGTTCTCATTTTGAGTGTTGTTCGCAACGGTTTCAGCATCGCTAATTAGGTCAGGATTCCTGTCTACAAAGCCTTTCATGTTATTGCTTTGGTATGCGTCGCTCGAGTCGTAATCTCGGGTCGTCTGCACTGTGTAATGCAAAGCGTGATGCGAATGAGCGTTCACAATAACGCTTCCATTATTCTTCGGTAAAGAACCGTTGCTCCTACTATTTGGTAAAATTTGATTACAAAGAGCTACATCCTTACCGCTTTCCTTTTTCTTTCGACTTCGCGTATCGGTTTTGAATTTTAATAATACGACAGCTATTATAGCTATTAATAGTATGAATATAACAAAAACTATAGTTATTATCACTACTAAATGTCTATGAGGAAAAGTCACAACAGTCACAACTGGCTCCTCTTTCACTAAAATTTTAATTGTATAATTGGCGCGCGCTTTGCCCGCCGAGTTCTCTGCTATACATGAATATGTACCGTTATCATCGTTGCCGATATTGAATATGAATAATTCACTTTTTTTGTCGATGACACCATTTTCGACATAAAACACGTGATGGGGCTCCGAGGACGATGTGGAATAATTGCGTATTATTTGTCCCTGGAACAGCCATTTCACTTTTGCTTCTGGAATGGCCTTGACAACACATTCGAGTGTGACGTTATTGCCCGTGTTCGTCTCTAGGTACACCGACGTAGGGGTTAATTTCGGTACGCAGGCCAGATCTACTTCGCTTAAACTGACAATTGTCCGTTTTTTCATTCGTTCAGGTAGCGAGCAAATCGGTTCAACAGCGTGGGGCATATTGAAATTCCGAAGCCAGCTATGTAGATCTCGCAGATGACAATCGCAATTCCAATTATTGTTTTGAAGGTCGATCCCTCGTAACGTATCGGGGAATAAATTATCGCCCTGAATATTTGATAGTCTATTACCGTTCAATCTCAGCCATTCCAAATGCTTTAAACCGGCAAAAGCTTCGGTCTCTATAGTTTCTATTTTACACTCGCTCAACTCCAAGGTACTCAAATAAGACAGATGTTGAAAACAATGAGTTTTGATGCTCGTAATAGGATTGTTGTTCAACGATAGTCTCATCAAAGATGGAAAGAAGACGAAATTGCTAGACGGTACGACAGTAATGTAATTATTGGACAGATCCAATTCGACTAGATTGGCGAGGCCCCTAAAGGCATGGTTATCGATTTTCTGCATCCGACATCTTTGTAGGTAGATTTTCTGTAAATCTAACAGGCCGAGTTTATGGAATGTTTCCTTTTGTAGAACTTGCATGTCATTTCCAGCGAAGTCCAATACTTGTGTTTCGGAGTCGAGCGAGTTTGGTATTGCTTTGAGATCTTTGTCGGTACATTCCACGTGTCGTTTACCGTTCTTCCATTTGCATATACATTGAGAGGGGCAGGCGATGGCTGGGAGGAGGATGCAGGTAGTACACAAGGCGATCAGCCTCACGTCTAAACTCCTCTTGACTCTCATATTGCCTTAAGGCATTCGCGAATCAGCGGAGATGGCGAGCATTATCTGAAACAAAGGAAAAAGTATTGAAATACGGTCGGGCTTGTTCACGTGTTAGTTCAATATTATTGTTCCCCCGAATCTCTTTGCTCTTGCGGATCAATAAACTGAGCAAATTGAATTATGACTTGTTCGGAGCCTGTTAGAAAAATATGGTACATTGAACATTCCTTTCGTATATAAGTATTTGTAAGTAAATTGAGCGACGGTAATCGTTTCAAAGTATAAAGTTGATAGAATCAGGACATTACGTCGAATGGAACGATTTATATATTGCATTAACCTTCAAACGCTGATGGCTTGGGAATATATACAAATGTTATGTTAGATAATACAATAATATAGAATGAGTTATTACTTAATTTTAGGTAAAATTAACCTTCCTATAGTCTCGTCTTAGTTTCGATCTCGTTTGAAATACAGTTCATTTTCTACTCAGAAATCTTATTGGATTTAGACTTTCTCATTCTAAGAGCCGAGAAATGGAACAGTAAAACATTGACTATAACTCATCTAAAATGGGGCATAAATAGGCTACTTTATCTTTAGCATATTTAGCACGGTGCTTAGCTTTAATATGCGAACCCTGTTTCCCTGTACAAATATTTGCGTTTCACTGAAATCTTCGAGCACTAACAACTCTCAAATTAAGCGCGGCAGACAGTGACGAGGGTGACGGTTCATTTTAATTTGCTCTTGTTCGCGTCAACGTCGAATGTCTTGTTACGTTGTATTGCATATATTTACTAACATTTTTTATGATAACAAGGGTCGCAGTGATGGAGCTAATAAGCAGGTATGTTGATACATTTCTGGTTTTTTATCCAAATACCCTCAATTTTGTGACCCAGGTGATACTTATTTTATAATATGGAAGTAGGAAATTAGTACATAAAGTGGTGACTTTTTCCTCGCATCCGAGTCTTACTTGATTACCTGATTGGTCACGGTCGACTTTTTAACACAATTATTAGGCAGAGAAATGAATGGCGCCGTTACATCCAGAGTTGAACCATAAAGAGTTCTACCACCTTCGATGAGTGATGGAAAATGATCAACATACTGATGTGATAAGCACATTTGAGATGTAGCTCCAGGGCTAAGTGTAGAATTATACATCATACGATACATTAAGTTAAAGATACAATGTCTTCTACAATAGGAGTACAATATATAGCAACACTGTCATAAGAAAGAAATCTAGCAAAAATAACAATGGAGTACAATATAATCATAGAACACCTACTAGACTAGGTTTGAACTCCAGAAGACCGAAGAAATTGAATTAAATAAATTATTATAGAAGCGGCATAATGCTTTCGGCATACGTAAGTTACCGAACAAAAAACACAAGCCGTAATCGTGATCGAGTGAAAACGTAACAAGAAAAAATATGTTCGAGCAACTCCGCCCAAATGTATGTATGTACTAATACATTATTTATTTGTATCGGCCGCTCTGAGTTTGCTTTTTCTTATTTGTTGTTCCAACATGTTTACATCGCGATGTAGCGTCGGCGAAAAATTGCGTTACACTCACAGTGGGATATCGAGAATTTATTACGGTACATTTGCACAATAGGCGCTCTGGACCTGATGAGGCGAAGTGGCGTTTTCTAGCGGACCTGAAAGGTCGAATGTAGCTTTAAGGTTTTTCGCTCAAGTCTTTCAAGGGCAGTGTTAGCCTAATGTTTGAATTTCGGTTTTTCGTTTGAGAGTTGAGTCATTTAAGAGAAGTTTGATCACAGCCCACTGATTTTTATAAAACATGATGCGTCTTAAAAATTAATTATTGTTACTAGTTTACGACGAAGGAAAACATTACAGAAACCTTCTAGGTTCGATCTTCGGCCGGACAGACATGTATGACTGTATGATGAATATAGATTTCTGTTCTGGGTCTGGGTGTTTGTGTACGTATTCGTCTTTGTGTGAATCGTGTGGGGCTATCAGTATAGAAAGCGTATTTATTATTTATTTATTTATTTATTAGATTGATGCTTCGAAGGGTTGATGATAATACTCTCATTACTCAGGGCTAATGCGTATGTAAGAAATGTTGTTCATACTTCGTAAAAAATTCTTACGTGACTATAGCAGCATTGTAGACATCATTTACAATCCTTCAGTGGGATTCAAGGACCTGTATGTACTGGAACAGATACGCAGCCGCTAATTAACGCGTTTAACTTGTTTAACATCAATAATAAGGGCTTGTCAGGTTATGAACGTCATCGAATCAATTACATGTAGCAATCGGTTACAGATTAAGATAAATTAGCAACATCTGAGACCAATCTCCTAATCACCACCTGTAATGAATAAATCAATTTAGCACTAATCGTATCGTTGACAATGGGACAACTTAATTAGGTTTTGGTGATGGTTATGTAATGATATAGTAAATAGGATGACCTTAAAAGTGTTTGCACAGTGTAAAAATACATACAAATTGATCAAAAAGGAATATCAGTATTTTACTTTGAAAGATCTCAAGAAAATAAATGATTGATTTCTTTCAAAATGAAGATTTTTCAACTTTTTTATTCTTAGTATTTGATGTCGTAGCAGCTATAAAAGCATCATGAAGAATTAAAGTATTACCTATTTCGGTTCAATAATGAACAAATATCAATTTTACTATTAATTCATTTATCCATATATGTCGTTAATAACAATAAAGAAAATATAGCCTCACTACGCAAACTGTATCGACTCTAATGATAAGTCATATGTCACTGTCCGTGAAGCCGTTTGGGCTGTAACGCGTGCCAAAGAAATGGACATACTCGTAGATGCATACATATATACATACGCTCGAAAAACATTGCTCTCCTTCTGACGCAGTCGAGTGAAACAAGGTTTTTAAAACCTCAGTTGCGTGCTAAGTAGGTATATGTGCAAAAGATACACAAAAAAATGTATAAACAAACTTTTGTATTTATTTTGTGTGACAGAATCACCGAGTTAATCACATCTAAGACCCGCATATCAGATAAGAGTTACGACTATTGTAGATTTTCCTAGACCTTTGTTCTGAACAACACTTTTTATGTCAAAAAGAATTCCCAAATCCCAGTTTTTATATATTATCTTGTTACTATGTTATGTTACTCTTATTTTAACGGATATCCAAAAAATAATTTGCTCTTGATAAATATTGTATTTCAATGTAACATTATTGTTATCAATGTGATATTCACTTGTGACATAAAATGTAGGGCTCACTTGTGACATAAATCTACGATTTTTTTTAATTTACTTACGTTCGTTTCTTAAGCTCAAACCAGGAAGAGAACTCAATTAATTTGACTCGTTGACCTGTTAATTTAACTCTACACATTTTCATTAGAACTTGTGTCTAATTCTTACCGTTTAAAAACACTTTATAAGTTTTTTCGTCAACTCTTCCCCGGAGATGTAGATGCGAAAACCTCTTTACATATTTTTTGTATAATTAAATCAATCTTAGATCTTAGATCATAATCCGAGATCAAAAATGCAAAGTTTAGTGCGAAAATTTGATTTAAGACCTTGTTAGAGTGGAACATCAAACTAAATAACTAAATCTTTTCTTTTATTTGAGTGTGCTTTTCTGAAGTGGCGTCGAATAAATACCTTTTCTACTCGTCTTTCTTTTCATATTGTTTTCGGGTAAACCTCCTAGTAAGTTTTATAAAGCATCTGTTCGCTTTACGAGCGTTATGTACAGTTACCTGGATTCGCTAAGTGGCGTATTGTAAGTGTTTTTCCTCGTACGACGCAGACATATTGCCCGTAAACACATTGTCTGAGAAAAATGGCCGTCTTGCTTGAACGTTGTTGCTTAATAATAGTCAGCGAGGTAACCATGTTGATGATATTGAGATAATGTGACATGTTTATTTGTGTGATGTAGATGGTGATTATCATTGTACGTTGTACTCTTCGTTAACCAATTATCGTGCTACTATTGAGGACGCGTTGCTTGTCAGTTTTTTTTAATGAATTATCATTCACTCTTGGGTACGCATCTTCTGTTTAGTTTTTTTAATAATATTAAAGTAGCAAACTAGTATGGACAGTGATAGCTTAATGGTTGATACTCGGCTATCAATCGAGGGTCCGAGGTTTGAATCCCAGGCACCAGTAATTAATTTTTCAAAATTTGTTAACATCGTCGAACGAGTTTTTAATAAACCCTGGTAATATTTGGTCGCCATATCAGTATTGTTTAAATATTTATTCCACGCTATCACAATAATTTATTCCGTAAAACACCAAAGCACCTAAAACTTTATATTCAACAAATCGCCACCAAGTTCTAACTCATATATAACGCTAATCGATTTCTTTGAGAGGGAGGCGAGAAAACTTAAGATTAAACCCTCAAGTCTCAAGGAGACTCGATTCCGATCACGCGCTCCAACTTCCCTCGCAGCGAAATGATAAGGCAGAGCAATGATATAACAGTTTCGTACCCCAAAATGTTCCGAATATTCTTTTACTTACATCACGTTGTCTGTAATATTCGAAAAATGTTTATATTAGTGGCTTTAACCTTGGGTATCTTCTCTTTTTTATAAGAATGAAGTATCAAACGAGCATCCTACCTGATGGTAAGTAGTTACTACCGCCCATGAACATCTGTAAGTAACTTCATATAGAACAGGGGATTTATCTCAAGTCGATCACAGATACATTGCTATTCTCGAGGACTGAGATAGTTGCCTCATATATAAGTAAGCAGGCAACTACACCCTTCTACCGAAATGCAAGGACTGCTTCACGCTGGAAAGGTGTGGTGGTGTTACGTCCCCGGTCGAACTACATTGGTTCTATCAAGTGTTAAAACTCTTTCTGTTCTCGAAAGACTTCATACTTTAGTACGATCCAATGGAGATTGGCGAACTTACCGAGTAGTGTTCAGTTCCATTCATGTTCAATGTTTGCAAAACGCTTACAAATATAAGTCCTACAATTAGATTTAACGACTGTCATCCAACGATAAACTTGATCGATGAGTTAATGAGTTCAGAAGCACAAAGGCACCCAATAATCTTATTTTTGATATTTAAATTTAATATCGAACAAACATATTTGATGGTAAGTACTACCTATGGGCTTTTGTAAGCAACTTCGCACAGAATTAACTAAAATCAATCATATATGCGCTGTTACTCCTGAGAACTAAGATGGTCGCTTCGTATGTTGAGATCCATACTCTTCAAACAAAATGCATAAACTGCTTCACGCCAGAAGTATATTTAATGGCGGTCAAATCATACTAGTTAATTAAAACTGCTATAGACTACCGTTCTACCACTAATGAAATATGTGCTTCAAGCCTAAACCAGTTATAAAAAAGCCGCGACCACCATGAGTTTAATTTAAAGGGATTAAAATACATCACATCTTATTTAAGTAAATAACATTTTTAAATGAGAAAATAATCAAATCAACGATATAATTACTCCAAAACACCATAAATAAAATCCACAATTTCTGTTTAACACAGCATTATTATATTACGAAATACGGTTAATGTTTCCTTGATTAACAAAACCTTCCTCTAATTTGCCCTGGGATTTCTTTGATAATTCCTAAAGTAAAGTACAATTTATTATTAGGTACCTTTCTTATAAAAATGTTTCGCTGTTCGTACGCTAATATTTCTTTTTGTCGGGGCCTTAATGGAAACCTATAGAAATTGTATTGCGATGAAAACCTAAACTTCTTGCGAACAGTGGATGATAACTTTTTTATAGTGGTGATTTATGGAAGTGTGTAATATTTTACGAAATTCGCTTCTCATTTTGCTGTACAAAATTTTTCACAGATATTTTTCATCAAATTTTGCTTGTTCAATTTTTTTGGTGTAATGGAACAAACAATCATAACTAGAATTCATTGTCGATTGCCGCAAACTAACTTTACTTTTGATAGAGTGAATGAATAATATTCAAGAATAAAATCGTATGTTAATGAAATAAAGACTAAATGTTACCTTAAAATAAATATAATTTCAGTTTTTTAATGCGATTTTGAATACAAATTTCTATTATTAATATAGACAGTCTATCATCTTTAATATGTACCTACCTACTATTGATAATATTTCAGCAAAGTTGTTGTTTATCTCATGTATTATAAAAAAAAGAAGAAAGAACACACATTTTCAGTGAAAATAAGTCGCCTATGCAACAGTGGATGTACATACAAACAGCTAATAAAAACATTTTATTATCATCTTACCATACATAAAAAATGTTATAAAAATTAAATTATTACAACAAACAATATAAAAAGGCAGATCAAACAAATGATTAGAAGTAAATTTATAATCAAAAAAGAAATATTAAAAAAAACGAATAAAAAATTAGACGACCTCCTTATTAATCAAAGACGGACTTACCTGATTTCTAGAGCGAAAAGCGACCGGTCAGTAAGGCTGTTTCGACACGTTGTTAAGTATTTGTAATAAGTTTCTGAGTCTATCTTTTTATTTGTTTAATTCATCAGTTTTATAATATTTCTTTTATCATCCACTACTTTTTTGGCTTCAGTCCAGATCACGGTGCATTGTATTGATTACATTGTTTATAGACTGATATTGTTTTCTCTATAACTCAACTCAAACATGTTGTGTCAAAATACTATAAAAATGTCGTCGCTATTTGTAGACGCCTTTTTTAAAAATATATATATATATATAGTCTTTAGTTACCATTCCTTGGAACTAGTTCAATTCATTCTCCTGGGATTCGAACGTTCCTCGGAAGGGAAGGTAAAACTTTATGCGATTGATCTATCACTACAATTAGTCCAACTTCTGTAATTAGATCGATTATCCTGAAGATTACAAGCGACATCTTTCACTCTCGACTGCCCACGAGGTATCTTGATACGATTAGACCCAAATTGATTGGTCCATTACAGGTGGCTACCGGATTACTGATGTTAGAACTTGAAGCAATCTGGACGTAATTTAATGTACAATACATAGAACTATTGGAAAGTAACTTGTAAATTCAATTGCAATACATTTTTAAATGCAAGTCATTTCTGATTATATTTTGTAATTACTTTTATTCGACTTCGTCAGAAGGAGGGTACTGTTTTTACGCGCTACAGCCAAAACGTTTGGACAGATTGTGTCATATGATATATCATTAGAATCGTCTCAGTTTGCATAGTGACATAGAG
>DWNE01002703.1:0-18160 GCA_018249875.1 Cecropterus toxeus | reverse complement strand
TTTTACTACCACTTTCGATGTATCAAACATAAAAAAAAAAAAAAAAATACAGACGAATTGAGTACCTCCTCCTTTTTAGAAGTCGGTAAAAAATAGATTATTCAGGGTTGTGCGATAAGTAAGTTTTAAGTTCGTCTAAAATTAGGTGCGTGTTACAAATTAATTATCACTATTTTACGGCGAAGGAAAATATTGTGAAGAAACCTATACACTAGAGTTCCTTACAAAATTTCAAGCGTGTGTGTGAAACATTTCGCAATGGGCCAACGTGGTTGGCTATGAACTAAAACACTCTCAATCTAGGAGAAGGCCCATGCCGTCGTCGTCAATAGTGGGTTGACGACGACGGCAAGTTTGTCTAAAATATTGGAAAAATACAAGCCAATCATTGTTATCTATTAGTTTTTCCCTGGACTCCTAGTACGAGTTTATTACGTTTCTTCAAAAAATCATTGTTAAAGTTTCTGCGCATAATTGCAAAGTAAATTGTACCGAGAACGAAAATGTGCATTGCAATATATGAAAACGTAAAGGATAATTGTTTCGAAAAAACATAATAATCTCGAATTAAGGGCACTGCTTATTTTTCAATGGGGCATGTTATGCTACTTTGTAGGCGCTGAAGGCCTTACAAGGCGTTTCCGCACACTTTGAACAAGGTGTATGCATGTACGTAATTAAACAAAGAAAATAAATTATACAATACATACTTACTAAATATTTGTAAAAAATAATGCGATGTGTGTATCGTTTTGTAAATGGAATGTACTAACATTGAGCAGAGGGACCATGCTCGTGTAATATAAGAAGATGCGACTAGTTGTACACAGGCACCATTGGCAGATTTTCCCCTAAAATCTAAATGCAAGCACCTAAGTCCAGCTGCCATCTTTACGGGATCGGCAAAGAAAGTGAACTTATGCGCCCAATACCAAGAAGGTAACATCATCCTAATTAAAAGAACCTGTTTAATTTTGCCATCAAATTTTCCAAAGCCTATCTTTGGCTGTTCAAGCCTCTTCCAAATCAATCATGTTTAAGTTATTTCTAAGTATATCAAGGGAAAATCCCAGAACCCGTGCTCCCTCCCAAACGCGATCCTGGAACCCAAAACGCTGGATCTACGTTATTTGTGCACTGTATAAGTTATTTTACGTATATCAAGTGAAAATCGCAATACCTACGCACGACTCAAGGACCACGTCGATTGTTTGTAAAGTTGTAGAAAGCAGGTACTTCGCGCTCTGTTGACTGCGCCCAATTAATTTGAATATGACTGCAGTTGTAAAAAGAAATCAGTATGCCCCAGGCTGCGATTTTTTAAATATATATGATATAAAATGAGCATGCAGCCATTTTATGATAAGAGACAACGAGGGTTGCCACTTCTAGAAAAAAAAGGGACGATCGGGCATCCATCAGAGATGTTCGGAGTTTGGTCCAAAAATATGAGACATGAGACATTCTAAGGAAAATTAAACTTTATTTTGTGTTTTTATTTGCATTTATTTTATGTAATTAACAACGTGTTTTTAACTTTGTAACAGCGCGGTTACAGAGGAAACTGAAGATTAATCTATCCATATAAGTTTGTCAGTCAAAGCGTGAAAATGCCGCAAACGGCCAGAACCTACACACCAATGCAACTTGGCTTAAATTAAATGAAATTTTAATAGTATACGTAAACTTCAGAGATACTCAAATAATGTTTTTAAAAGCACGCATAGTATAAACTCAACGATTGTAATGTAACTTAATGTTTTTTTTCACTCAAATTAATAGTGACAAAAATTGGGACAAAATCGATAGGCCGTCTGAACGCGGGACAATGTCATCGAAATCGGGACTGACCCGGCAAAATCAGGATTCAGGACAAGTGGCAATTCTGGTGACAACTGTCGCATCTATCTGTAATCAACCCCAGATAAGATCAGTCTTAAGTTGGCCACAGCTGCGTTGCTACACATGAAGATTATGTCTAGAATTCGGTCTAAGTATTTTTAAACTTAGGAATATTGTGTAACAGTCTGTGCCTACACTTCAAATTAAAACACTACATATATCCTTCAAATTAAGACAGCGTTACATTGCTGTTCTGAACTGTGGTCACGAAACAGGCACTGTTGATCGTGGCAGAATTTTATGTAGTTCTTGTAGAAGCGCCATCGCCACGCCTACTTCTGTCTAATAACAGCAGGCGCTGCAGTGGTCTGGAGGGTGTGGTAGGGAACCATACTTATCCGAGGCGTTCCAACTTAGTTATCAGGGGTAGCAACGTCTCTCTGACTAACCTCTAAGACTCTGATCTTATCTAGTTGATTACAGATGTCCATGAGCAGCAGTGCCTATTTACCATCAGGTGGGTTGCATGTTCGTTTGCTACTTCCATATTGTAAAAGGACGCTCCGCGTTACAAGCATTAGCGTTAAGCGCATTTCAGTAAATTTTGATACAATTTGAAATTTCATGATATTATAAGATCATATACAGATAATATATATTTACATTTGTTGTTAACGCTTAGTGCTGACTTTTGGAGCATCAAGCGGATTACACTAAAAGCGCGTATTTCGTGGCCCTCGCGTAAGGCGCAATTAGTATGTACGTACGTATTTTCATAAGCATTTTTTAAAATTAACATACGACCTTTGCAGACGTCATTTCGTCCGTTACGTTACGATTTTACTACTAGTGACGATCATACTTTTAAAACAGGTTTGCGGCGAAATATACTCGTAATATTTATAGATTAAAAAGTAAACGCAGAGAAAAATTAAATTCATAATTATGTGAAAATTTTATGCTGCAAGTAGGTTTATTTGTACGCGGTGTATTTAACTATATACATTTGTAGTGGGTCATTTTAAAATAACATCCAATATGCCATTAATTTTTTAATTCATACATGGCTGATTGAAAATACTCCAACTTAAGAATACGTTTTTTCAATTATGTAATATTTATTGGAAATATGCAAAATAAGATAAATGGCATTAAGCCAAAAATTCCAATTGCAAAATATCTGTTTATAAATTAACTTAATAAAGTACTTGAAATTTTCCACATTTATGTATATTAATATGTAATTTTTTTTAGTTACGCGGCTGGTGTAGTAATAACAATTGAATATTTATTTCATCGCCATCTACATTATTTATGGAAACAAATTATGCTAAACAAAATAAAGTACATTCCGCACCAACTGCCACTAATGTTATCGAATCCTCATAAATTTTGAGATCTACGTGTTCCATTAGAATTTCATAAAATCACGATATCAAGTACATTGTATGACCTTTAGAATAATTAGCCTAGCTTTCTAATAGCGAAGGAAATATTATAATCGGTTCAATAATTTTTATGATTAGCTATATAAATATTAAAGACTTACCTTACTTTAATTAATTAAAAGTTAGCGATCGTTCTCAACTTAAGTATATAGTACTTAATTAGTTAAATATAACTGCTATATATTATAATAACAATTTAACGTGAGTCTTACTTTAAGTATGGTTTTTGTTCAGCCTTTTTAGGGTTCCGTACTTAAGGAGAAAAAAACGGAACCCTATTATTAAGACAACGTTTTCCGTCTGTCCATCTGGCCGTCTGTTTGTCACCACTAGGCTATACCTCAAGACCGTAATAACTAAACAGTTGAAAATTTCCCAGATTATGTATTTTTGTTGCCGGCATAACTTAAGTCGACCACCAATGCGTTGCTACTCCCGAGGACTGAAATGGTCGCCTCATATAAAAGTGAGCCGGCAACCACACCTTTCCACCTCACGCAAGAACTGCTTCACGCTGGAAGTAGTTGTGGCGGTGGTACTTCCCTGGTTGAACTATATTGGTTCTACCACCTGGCAAACGCAACTCACGCTCATTACTTTTTTTGATAATTCAATCATTCAGTTATTTATGGATAATGGTACGGAATCCTTCGATTATGAGTCCGAGTCGCACTTGGCCTATTTTTAATTATTATTCTATAGATATTAATGCGGTGTGTCACACTAGAATGTTATTTTGCTAGACTAACGGCGCACTTAGACACACCTTTTATGACGACAAGCGCGACGCGTAGCGATCACTGTATTAATTATCAGTCTGACACCCAGAAGGATCTGAACCTAAATCTTGACTTATCCTGACTGACCCTAAAGAAAATAATGTAGATGTATGCCTGATACATCTACATTTTCTCCTTTTCTTTAGGGTATAATAAATACACTGAAAAACAAACATGTTGTCCACCTAATGGTAAGTTACCAATGTTGCGCATTGACATCTGTAATCAAGCCCAGATAAGATTAATTCTTGTCTAAGGTTACCCTCAGATACGTTGTGAACCTTACTACACTGTTCAAATCAGCCTACATCACACTTAACTGCTATTATTAGGCAGAAATAGACTTGGAAGTGGCACAAAAGACTATTCTATACTATACGAACTTTAAATTACAGATGTTGTTTAGTATTTATCTTTGGTATTTCAGACTAGCCGAAATTAAGGAAAAGAATTGGGAAAAGTATTTAAATTAAATTTTTTAATATATTGACGTTTGACACTACATTTTTACATACATTCACTCATTATTCGGTTTTCGGCACGGACGATAAATTTTTTTTTTTGTGTGGTGGTCACGGGACCTTGAAGTGGAAGTGCAAAATACTGACCAAACCCTCTGCACTCAAAAAGGAGGTATTATATATGCAAATACACTTGTATCTATCGCCACTAGGACGCCAGATATTAAATTATATTTTGGACTACCAGCGACCTAAAATTCATACAGATGCTTTTAAATAGATATTGCAAAAAAAAAATTAAACATTGCAAGATTTAACGCATGTGATGAGTCAAGAACCTTTGAAAGGCTGGTGACATTTACCAGGGCACATTACCCTTTGACGTTAATTAATTTTCTTGTGTTTATTGAAACTTAATATTGTAAAGGTACTTGAGGACTAAAGAGGACTTGCTTAAGTTTTTTATTCACCTATTAACATTTATTTTATAATTTTGAACTTAGTCTTCAAGGTGACGATACATTACGATGTGTTTAATTTAATAGAATTCATTGATTTTCATGCACGATTAATTCTTTCGTTAATAAAGCATAGGAATATTTTATATATTTACGAGTAGTTCATGTCGCAATCTCGTATTTTATGCATACACCTATGGGGCGCCTAGCCGATGTCAAACATCGTGTTCATACAAGTAACATGTCAGGAACTAAAATAGCATATATATAGCACAAGCTTTTAATCCTCTTAGGGTTTGAATTTCTAAGAATCCTTTCCTATCACTCACTTACACCCTGAAAGGAACCCCCTGTAGCAAATTTCAAGCTTCTAGGTACAGTAGTTTCGGCTGTGGGTTTATATATAAGTCAGTGAGTCGTAATCGCCTTCTATATATATAGATACCGCCATCTATGTACAGAACCCCGTACTAAGTCGACTGTAGACGTTTAACATCAAAAATAGTCTAATTTCTTCCAAACCAGCGAATCGCCAGTGTGCACCCCGTACCTGGCGTACATTGGCAATCCTGAGGATTTTCGCCTCATAAGTCAATCTGCATCTTCACCCATCTACCGTATCGCAGAATTGCTTAACGGCACAAAAAGGTGTGGCAGCGCTACTTCTCCGATCCAACCACACAGCTGTACCACCGTTATTATAATTATACTGTCAATCAGTGTCATTGTTTTTAATAACAAAGCTTTTGTATCTAGGTACCATAATAATTTGTCATAACTGGGTATCGAACCCGGAACCACTCGTTAACCAAGGTCAGTTTTTGCGAGCCTCAAAGTATGGTATACGATTATGTAGTTTTTTGCAATACAAAGATCAGGTGAGATATCTCGATCCGGAAATGTAATCTAGTAAATGTAATAAAATATTGTTTTATGTACCTACATCTATCATATTATTCACTTTTGACAATCGATATTATTCATATCAAAATGTTAATTTAATAATCCACGGCGTAATTAATCAGAGGGTTACGGATTTAACTATTTTGCAAGTATCAAATTCGATAAAAGATATATTTAGTTTTTGTGTTTCAGCGTTTGTATGTTCGTTGTGTTTAAGCTAATGTTTAAACTGAGGACTTAATTGCCTGTTAGCGACCCTTACAGGCCGCGCGGTGGGTTACTTACGTTGTTTAGTGCTATTTATAAAATCTTACTAAACAATGAGTCGTGACCAGGTCGCCGTTGCCTATCGCAGTCGTCAGTCGCGTTCGCCTACGTTCGAATTATACTTTACGGCGGAAACACTAACACGAGGCGATCCAAATTTGATCCTTTGTAAAGCTGATTAATCGGGAATTACTTATTATGTACATTAATATGCAGTTAGTCGTATCTTTAGCTTTTTCAATTTCCGAACATTAACCTGAGATAGTCACATATATGTTACTACTATTGAGGACTAAGTTAGACATAGTTAGATTTCTAGAAAGAAACATCTTACCAGAAACTACCCTAAGTATAATATATAAACCCTCATTTCGTAAGTAAAATCATCTAATTCTACGTCGATTCTCGTGCAAGGCTGCATTTAAAAGTCCTATTATTAAATCTGTCATACTTTCGCTTTAATATCTGATTGTTATAATTTCTTAACTGGGGATCTTAATGGATACATTATAGTGTTTACAGCTCATTGTTTTGCATTGTTTCTACAACAATACGTTGCCTGATTCAATGTTACGTGTTAGATCATATCGTGTGTTAAGACCTATAGAATGTATAACGAACGATGACTATGTGTTGGTGTATTCTTCTCAAGAATTCAAGTAACATTTGCTTGTGTGTGTTAGGATGTCTGAATAGTTCATTATCTCTAAATTTGTGAGTAACATTGCTTTATATTTGCTGACTAATTAAATGATTCCCATGGGTCGACCGCCTTATCCCCTTTTTTAAATCATAACATATCTTAACGTATAACCCAGATTTTGGCGAGCGCGACTATAAAGCGCGACAGATGACGCCGACCGGGTCGTGCGATCTACTGTTGAGTATGAATTTATATAACACTAAAATAGTTTAATCGACCGCGTCATGCAACCTGTAGGCGGGCGGGGCTTGAGTTGTTAAAGCTTCATATAAATTCGTACTTAACAGTGAGTCGAGCGACCCGGTCGCGGTTGTTTTTCGCGGTGGTCGGTCGCGGTCGACAACATAAGATTAATCTATACTTTATAATTAGGGTGTTATTCCATCAAAGATGTGAAAGGTAGCTAACCTACGAAGCTAAATAAGTATAAGTTGAGTTATAAAAGCTAAGTACCTACTACTTAGCTTTATCGATCGTGATTCTTAGCTAATAGCTAAGCTAAGATATAATCCAAAAATGCTAATGATATGATGATCGATTATTATTTATAAAATTTATTTGACATTTTCCCTCCTTTGTCACTTGCTAGTAATTATGACATCAACTTTTCTACCCATAAAAATGTTTGTGAATTCATAGCTCAACTTACAATCTTTAGCTAAGTTCTTTAGCTCCATTCCTTAACTGGCATATAAAACCATACCAAATCTGTAGTGGAAATGTACCCTAAAACTAAATAAATTATATTTTGCAAATCAGCTTAAACCTTGTGCTGTGAACTCTACGATCCGCGGAAAATAGTTTTTTTTTATTTGTTGGGTTAATTTAACAATAAGTACTTAGACGACATTTTTATTTGACGCTGTGATATGAAGGACCTGTTTTTAAACACTGACTATGTCGAGATGAGTAAATAAGGACTAAAGTTCAAGGGACAGGGACATCTCCATTAGCTAGCTGTTTACAACTCATTTAGCTGTAAACATCTCAAGGCAAAATAAATAGCAATATGCAAACATCTCTTATTTTATTCTTACTATTCTCATAAAATTAACAACAATGCTTCATGCATACATTTTTCCTGTGTCGTTGTTGCCATGGACATATACATAGATAAATACAGTAAGACAGCACATGTAAATTTACTATTCAGCTACTTATATGGCCAAGGATCGAACCCGGAACCCACTGAGCGTCAGTCAGGTACGATGACCGCTCCGCAATGCGGATTTACAATAACAAGAAATAAATTGATTATACTTGTAAAAACCAAAATATATACTCACATGAACACCATAAGAAAAGCTGTACTGCGGATTTGGATTGAACTCGCTGTCACTTATATCTTGGGCCCTTGTGTAATGCGCTAAACTCACTGGATTACTCTTTACTGCCTGGATCGTTTGTAGCTTGTACGCCTCGCCGTATTGCCTGGGATAGCTCTGACCTACATTCTGAAACTGCACCTGATTCTTCTCATCAACAGCTCTATAGTCCAAATCAGTACGTAGAGGAAGGTATTGGTTGTATAATTCTCTATTGTTCAAACCAAATTTGTTCAGGATGCCTATTGGTTCAGCTTGGATTGGTTTCCATTTGAAATGATTTATTTTTGGAACATAATTTATTGGCCCTAGGTTGTATTGCTCGGTATCCACTAGCCTTTGGATCGCCTTTGCTCTTTCGTGTTCTGGTAGTTTCGTATCTGGATCGTCGAGGTGGTTTATCAGCGCCTCTTCAAGTGTGTTAAATGTCTTGAAGGCTTGTTCTGGACCCTTCGCCCCGGGGCCTGTATCATCATAATTGTTCTCAAGGGCGTTCTTTATTTGAGATTCTGACGCAGCTGAGTATTCAAAACGATTAAATGATCTTTGTTTTCTGTCTTGAGCTGATGTGATCGCCACTATTGTGAGCGCGAAGATCTGAAAAAAATGACAATATTTTTAACTTTGAGTATTGCTACTAGTTTCTTCGTGACCACGATCCATGTAACTATATCGAAATATCGGCAAAAAACAATAAGAACCCCATATCGTGAGTACTTGTAAGATATTAAAAAGTATAGGGTGAGCTATCAATTACCGGGGTAAAATAAAATTTGTTAAGTTGGTAAAGTTTTCGTTTTTGAAATTGGTTTGAGTGCTTACACAACGTGACTGCTTAATCATTGAACATAGGTATGTTATTCTTATATTAATAAAAAAAAAATCAGATTTAGGCGTAGGATGCAAAAAACTGAGTGACAGCTTTGTCGTTGTCGGTTACTGCGACAAATTTGATTTAAAGCTATTATTACTGGCAGCCAATTTGAATCTGTTATAAATCCAAAAACATACTATACATTATACTACTTCAATCCTAAATCCTGAATTAATTGGAATCAGACGATATCTGTAACACTATAAATAGGTATCATTTCACAACAATCCATTTTCGCATTTTTACGTTCGTGCCTTCACCGCGGATCGTTATTGTTACGTATACGTAAAATTATTCATGCTTAATACAAATAAGGTTTTTCGTGTAAATTACAGTAAGCAATTTAGTTCAAACACGTACATGACTCGTCTTCAAGCTAATGATACAAGAAGGCGGTCAATCACACTTGCATAACCTCATAACTTGTTTCGGTGGCTCTACATTCGAGTGGAACTCTACACGTCTTTTGTAACACATACTGCATTCGTGTGTTTTAACCAATTAATCAATTATTTAATTTTTTATGTACACTTTTTCATATAATTTATGTATCTATATGATATTAGAGCTATTAATAATAATGCTTTCTACACTCATAGCCCCACACTAGGATTTTCTCCTATGTCGTTGGCACCATGAACATACACAAAGACAAATACGCAAACACTCAGACTCAGAACAGAAATCTAAATTCATCATTCAGATGTTTGGATGTCTGGCCGGGGATCTCACTCCGAACCCACTGCGTGTAAGACCGGTATGGTGACTGCTCAACCACATGGGTCGTCAAAATGCTTAGTTTTTGAAAATGAAGGATACGAACGAGTACTTTTATATAATAGAAGATGTTATGAAGGCTACATTTGCCTAATAATAACTGTGTTAAGCTGCTGTCTTCTGTTTGGAGAGAGTGTTAACGGATACTTATTTATCCGTAACGTTCCAACTTTTTGCCACGTGGTAGAACCAATGTAGTTCGACTGGGGAAGTATCACCGCCGCACCTATTTCTAGCGTAAAGCAATTATTGCGTTTCGGTCGAAGGGTGTGGTTGCCGGCTCACTTTTATATGAGGCAACCATCGCAGTCCTCGGGAGTAGCAACGCATCTGTGATAGACTTCATATGGAACCCCTGTTCTATATGAAGTTGATTACAAATGTCCATGGGCGGCAGTAACCACTTACAATTAGGTGGGCTGCTTGCTATGCTACGTCATATTTATAAAAAAAAACTTAATCCTCAGGGGTAGCAACGCATATGTGGTCACCCTTAGGTAAGATTCTGATCTGACCTGGGATTGTTTACAGTCCATGGGCGGCAGTGGTCACTCAACATCAGATAGATTCATATGTTCACATATTACTTTTTTATTATTAAAAGAAAAAGAAAGAAAGTAATTCATCAAATTAAGAGGTTAATGTAGTGTAGAGACGTTTGTGATAAATTCCACATCCAGCTAAAAGCTACAAAGACATTTACAGTTAGGTCCTAACAACTGTGACAACGGTGCCTCCACAACTCTTATATGTTATTTGCGTATGCGAACACATATAAATTGATGTTAATTGATAATTAAATAACCGTTTATGTAATGGTAGCTCTTTGGTCTGCTTTGTAGAGCTGCAATTAAAAACTTGATACAGATGAGATAATGAACAAATTTGTACACGTAACCGTAACCGTTTCACCCCGTATATTTAATATTATGTTAATAAGTGTAGGTAACACTTATTTCAAGTGAATTTACATTAAAAGGCTGTGGTAAGGGAGGAAGACAACAAGAAGATTCAAATTTGTATTTTAGGGAATTCTCAAATACAAAATTGTTATAATTGCAACAATGGCCGTCGTCGTGAACTTATTATCGAGCGTTGGTCTTCTCCTGTGTCGATAGATTTTCGCCAGAATCCACCGTATTGCTCAAATGCGAATTGGTAGACTTTACATGTCTTGGACAACTTTTTTTAGTATATTATAAGGCCTGTTGGTTTCCTCAAGATGATTTTGTTCAGTGTAGAGCAGTGTTAATACGTTTAAAAGATGAACATAGTTTGAGAAAAATCCGTTGTCCCTGGGACTCGTACCTTGCATCGTCGATTGAAGTCGTTTTAACCACTAGGCTCTTAAATAATTACATTAATAGAACTTCAATAACGATTGTGTTATTCATTTGTACATATACTGTAAGCTCGCTACTGTAAACTGTATCAAAATTAACATTTTAACAACTGGCGCGTCATAACGATTGCTAATCAATCCGGGTTACATAATAAGTCAGTTCATAACAGTACATAATTGTATACAAGTTTCGTTGGTAATACTAATTCGTTTTCACTTGTATTACCTGTTTTCACTTATTCTATTACGTGCTCGGGATGCTCTACATAGTTTTAATAAGCTAGCTGTTAATATTACGTGCAGAAAGTTTGTAAGGTATTAGTACAAATCAAGGCATTTACGTTATACAAAATAGTCTACAAATACATACTTTATAGCTTTGTGAAGTTAGTTTAACAATAGAAATATGGACATATTTAGTAAAGAGACTTGTAAATTTGTTTAAGTCTTATTTTCGTAAAACGGCGACAAAAATAAAAAAAACTTAAATAATAACATTCAAATATTATTTATTTGACAATTAGGTGCTACCTAAAAACTCTTCTTTGTTCTTATATTGCTGAAGCTCTATTTAACAATCCAATTATTTCGTCCATGTTATGAAAGAAATAGTTTTTTATGAGGCAAAATTAAACCATATCACACTAACGTAATCACTTATACAACACAAATATTTTATGTATTTTGGAACGTGTGAAAGAAATATTCCTTCTAGTCATGTTTAATGTCTATCAATTATATAAACGAATGCCTAAACAATGTTTGTGTTATTTTGATTAGCTATAAGTTTTTAAGAGCATTGCTGTTCTATTGTCGCTCAGGTTCAAGGTTAGTTGTACAAAAAGAAAACTGACATTTATCAAGCGAAGCCCCTTGCTTTGAAGTTGTGCAATGAGTATGACAGGTCATGGTTTCTGATAATATAAACGCATTCGAGTTCAATAAATACACTTATTTGCGTAAATTGAAAAAAATATATCGAAATAATTGATATGTAATAATTATAATGATACATCGTTATAGATGTTATTATACTACAAATAAGAAAAATACCCACATGAAATTGAAAAAAATCCAAAAAGGATGTCTTTAAAATGTTTTTTCAAAACGATTTCTTTGTTAAATAATTATACTTGTGTTCTTTTTTACTTCAATATGCGATGTCAATCAACCTATATTTGACTAAACGACTGGACTACAGTTTCAATTTTTCTGAAGGTAGACCTATGTTCAGCAGTGGGATAGTTGTACAAAAATTTAATTTTATGCACATAATGACCGTTTATAAAATTTACCAAATGAAACGGAATCAATCACATATTTTTAAGTCAGTAATAACCAAAGTTAAAAATAACCAAATTTCAACAAAGACATCATTTTTTTGTTAATCTGATTAATATAATTCAAAAATCCAATTTGAAGTTTGACATAAGCAATACTCACAACAAACCGCAGCATTTTCCCGCCAAGAACCACAGTCACAGATACAAAATAAAAAAAACCAAGCCACAGTCTATAAAACAAAGTAACACTCGCGTGTGTTACGACCGGTGCGCGGGGCCGTGCGGTACCGAGTGGTCAGTGGCGTGCGCACGCGCAGTTAATACTTTTTACTTTGTTTTGATAGTTCATCTCGGAAGTGAACGAGTGTAGCGCGACGGGAAATTTTAATCGCTGCATATGATTTACCTGTGTCGGAAGGGAAGCGGTTTAATTATGCAGTTTATAATGATGGCACCACCGTTCTTCCGTAGAAATGCAGACATGTAAAATAGACTGCTATGAAGGATACGGTAAGACATGAACGTCCTAACCATAATGTAGCTTTATTAAGAAAGACAAAAAGTGGCAATTGACAAAAAACATAAACGAAAAATCTTTACATATGTCTCATTCTAAACTATGGAAGAGTCTGGAATAAATACTACATGTCCCCAAAATTTGTCTACAAAAGAGGTCCACCTAATTGAAGATTTTTTCTTTTATATTCTAAGACGAGAAGAGGAACCGGATAGTTAATTATACGCTCATGGTCCCAACATGGACTTTGCAAGATGTACATATATGTACGTCTTTGGAAGAAGAGCAATGCATGCATTAAAATATCAAATTTAGGTGGAATTATTTTAGACGCGATTGATTTTATTTATAAATGAAAATTATTTGTCTACTTATTTGATACGTATGTTATCGACTAGACAGTCTCCTGCTGAACTTTTACATTAAATTTTAGGTGACCATCATGAATACCATTTGAACTTAAATTGAACGTTAGCAATTTTGTTTAAACTCGTTCTACCACAGTGTTTCCCTACGCCGGGCCCACGCCGAAGGGGGGCAATTTGATAGTTAAGGGGGCGCAATTTAAAAATGATCTTGACACGTCTGTAATACTTTCGCTTTGGATTGTAATGTAGATGCTAATGTTTTTCGAGCATGTCACTCCATTTGACGCAGTCGGGTCTGGTCTGACGCGGTCAAAAATTAAGTATGGAGGGAATAAAAATAGGGAGTAATGTCAAGGTGGTGCACGGCCTGAAAAGGTTAGGAAACACTGCTTTGGCATCTCAAAAGTATTACCTTGCTTATTAACCAATGAACCCACTACCAATATCTAGTATTATAGTATTACAAAGCATTCTCTCAGCTTAAATCTCATGTTTTAATCATAGAGATAATAATCTCTATCAGACTTTAATGTATTATAAATGTTATAGTTTTTGCTCTACATTCAATTCCAAATTATAGTTCAAACGTCGATATAAATGCCAAATCACCTTTTACTTTTAAATATATGTTAAAGTCACTGGACTTATTCACTAAGCCGTAATTATGATTACTTATAGTTCTTAAGGGGTGGAGAAGGTTACTTGTTGCGTAACCATCTTACGGAATGAATCACTTTACGAGATCCAAACTGGTTTTTTTGCTTCACTTTCTTTTTTTTGGGAGTGGCGACCGGTTAAATCTCTATCAGTAGATAATATTATATATAAATAAAATGGATGTGATTTAATGGCTTATAGTGTAGAGGCGTTTAAGACTTATAACTTATTTAGTTTTTAAAACGACTGAAACTCAGAAACGACTTTTACGTACTTACCTAAAGACTTTATCCTTATAAGCTTACCCTTAAGGACTTCTTATGAAGCTTTTATATGACATATAATAATATAGCTAGGTCCTTATTTATCTTAAATACCTATTATGTTTCCTGGAAATGTATGTCGGTAGATTTCCAAAATTAATCTGTTTTCATCCATTTTATAACTCTAACAGGTCTTTGGCAAAAGGATGCGTTGCAGTCAGGGAGTGAGGTTGCCGCCGTCAAAAAGGGATGTAATCCTATCTGGGATCAAAAATTTTAAAAAGTAACTCTTGCGCCAGGCGAGATGATCATGTTTGAGGAGCAACCGTGTTCATTTTTTTTGATTAAAAAAATCGCTTTCTACACTCATAGCCACACATTAGGATTTTTACCTGTGTGTGATTACCATAGACACACAAAGACGTATACACAAACACTCAGAACCAGAACAGAATCAAAACTCATCATTCAGATGTTTGTCTGGCCGGGGATCGAACAAGGAACCCACTGCGTGTCAGACCGGTATGGTGATCGTTCGGCCACGCGAGTCGTCAAAAGTCGGTCGTTTTGACGTCTCTGTTTGAGACTTGTATAAATGCAAGATGTTGAGAAAACTTCAATAGCGTGATTCAGAATTCCAGTGTCGCCATCTCTTGGTGAGTTACGGGAATTGGCTGCAGGTCCACAGCTGCCTTTCCCTAGTTTTCCTATTTTAGTAAGCTTATTAGTAGTTGAGTTAGTATAATACGGTCCCAAATTAATAGTAGTAGTATTAGTACCATACCTTAGTACTAGTATGCGAAGCACAGAGATTTATCGATGTTTATATTACCATACTATAATTATTGTCTATTCGATTCAGTACTCAAAATCGGATTACACGCGTTTATTTATTCAGATACCTAAACATCAGTTGATAGGCGTGTACATAATTGATCATGTAAAGTATGTACGAGCTTAAATCGTGATGGTTTCTGAACATGATAGGTGAGGGTCATACCCTTAAGCTTATTTTAAGCATCGTTTCGTCGGAATACGAAGGCCTTATTTTAGTCACATATTTCTCCTTAAAGTGGAATGTGTATAGATAATAATACCTTTATTTAATGTAAATGTTAGGTTAGGAATTGTAGTAAGCAGATTACTTTTTGACGTTATGGGAGTGGTAAATGAAGATGTAGTCAACTTGATGGTAAGTGGCCACTGCCACCCATGCATATCTCTAATTAACTCTAGACAACATCGGAATATTACCTGAGTTAAGCTACAGATGCATTGATACCTCTGAGGACTAAGTTGGAACACCTCGGATACATATATTTCCCTTACCACACTTCTCAGATTGTATTAATCTTGCAATTGATTGAATTGATTTGGATTGTAGTAATGCAAAACACTGTAATTAGGCAGAAATAGGAAACATATTTTAATTATATTTTTGGTACTTAAAACTTACATAAGTTGCACATTTTCAATAAGTTTCAAAAGTAATCATATCAAAATCAAACCTAAAGAAAAAAAACTATAGTGAAACCTTTAAATTGCATTCAGTAGCTTCGGATTCATGCGATTTCTAACATAGTAAAACAGACAGACCAGATTGTAAAAAATATGGAAAGTTCGATTATGACTAATAAGTCCTCCATTTTTTTTTTTCAAATTTATATGATGTACAGGATACGATATATTCATTTTTGCTAGATTTAAGGATTTAAAAAGATAGTAACAAGATACGATTGTATCGGCAGGCCATAATACAGCGAAAGTTTCATGACAATCAATTCAGCAAGTTTTGCGTGACGCGCAAACCATATCTTGAGTTGAATGGACCGCCGGAAAGATTCATTGATATACACGTACGGAGTGTAGATAAGTATTTCTTTTACACGCTATTAAATTTCATATCTCTTCCTTAGATGGTAATAAAGGCCATGTGCTGTGTTGTAGCTAAGGTTTTAAACTTATATTACGTTAGAACACTGATCGGTAACCTTTGGCTCGCGAGCCACATGCGGTTCTTAGAATGTGAAGCTGCGACTCTTTAGTTCCATACGCAGTAATAAATAAACTATTTATTGTTGGCAAGAAAGCATTTTGTATCTTTAAAAACTTTGAATTTTTGTAGATTGTACTTTTTAACTCTTCCGACTGAAAAGGTTGCCTACCCCTGCGTTAGGTGATAGTACGGTTACGATACGATTACTATACGATTATGTCGCGGCAACTATACGCTTGTGGTAAGCTACCGTGGTGGACTACCATCACAGGTACGATACGATTACCTACTGTACGGTTATGATACTATCACTGTACGATTGTGGTATGGTAATACATTAATGGTACGTAAGATTTGTACGGACAAAGCGTGCTATATAAGTAGCAAGGGAGCATGCAGTCCATCTGATAGTAAGTGAACACTACCGCCCATGGACAACGGTAATCAATCCCATTTATTACAGCCTTAGCTGAAGTTGGAATAAGTAAGTTGGTTATTTATTATACCCTTCAAACCCTCAAATAGCAGCGCTTCATTCTGGTGTTTTTATTCATAAATATGTATGTGTTTTAAGGTGGTAGAACCAATGTTGTTCGACCGGGGAAGTACTACCGCCACAATTATTTCTAGCGTGAAGTAGTTCTCCCGTTTCGGTGGAAGGGTGTGGTTGCCGACTCACTTTAATATGAGGCGACCATCTCAGTCCTCGGGAGTAGCAACGCATCTGTGATACACTTCATATAGAACCCCTGTTCTATATGAAGTTGCTTACAAATGTCCATGGGCGGCAGTAACCACTTACCATCAGGTGGGCTGCTTGCTTGTTTGCTACTTCATATTTATAAAAACAAAATGTAGCGGTGATGCTTCCGGAGTCGAGCCGTAGACGGCTGTACCACGAAAAGTAAAAGTAGGTATCTACCTTTATTAATCAAAATTTCGTTAATGTAAACACTATTTGTTGAAGATAACTGAGGCCAATGCAGTTATTATTTATCAAGAATCTTATCATAGATTATCTAGCTTATATAGAGTCAAATAACCGAATGGCATTTAAGGTCCTAAATTACCATCAATTTGCTAAGTGTCAGTACCAAATACACACCTCAATACGGCAATATAAACAGTGGGATCAATACATTCTTATGCGGTTAAATACCGTATATGTAACAGTCGCTACAACTTTTAAGGAAAATATATGGCTTACAAGAATGCAGTAAGCTTGAAGTATCTTTTTTTAGACTTTACTGGAAATACCGAAGATTTCAAGTACGATTACTTAACGGTAGAGGTCAGGCTTTGAAAGATCTTAAGAATATATTATTTTATTCAATTTAAACTTATTTTTAAATTATTCAGTACTTAACAAGCATACTTTGGCAAAGTAACGTCGGGATCTCCATTTTGGGGGCTCCAAATTTCCCGCCAGGCTAAAATATGAAGCCTGGGGAACAGCCATGCTCCAATAGCGTTAACCAGGAGTTTGTATATATGCAGAATGTTATGAAAACATCGATAGCGTGATTCCGAATATAGGGGCGCCATTACTTGATAAGTTGCGGGTAGTCAGTATCAGACAGACCACCTAGTGGTATATAAGGGCAGAACTGCCCTTAAACATGTGATATTTTATCCAAATTATCTGAAAACTTAAAAAGGATTGGAGTTCCTGCAGAATTTCTGGAATCGGTTATCCGGTTGCTACCCTTGATGGGTTTGCTGGAAATTTTTAAGTATATCTCCCTTGCACCCTTCTATAACAACATTGCAGTGTTTAACATTGCTGTTATAAGTAGAAATATGTAGGTGTGACGTTCGTCGTATTGAAATAGTATGACACAGATGCCGTACAAAATCAAATGACCAAATTTACCCCGGTAATTGTCGGAAAATAAAA
>DWNE01002702.1:0-18161 GCA_018249875.1 Cecropterus toxeus | reverse complement strand
TGTCTGGCTGGGAATCGAACCCGGGACCCATTGCGCGTCAGACCGGTATGGTGACCGCTCGACCACGCGGGTCGTCATAGTGTGTCATAGGTCGAATAGTGTTTTTATTATGTTTAAATAGCAAACGAGCAAGCAGTCCACCTGATGGTAAGTGGTCATTGCCATCGACATTTGTAATATAATAAGATAAAGATAAGACTTATTTAAGGTAAGCCACAGATGCTATCCCTGAAGACTAAATTGGAACGCCTGAGATATTTGTCTTACTCAAAGAAACTGCTTTTCCTTAAAATAGATAATTTAAAAACTTCGCAATTCAGTAGATAGAGTAGAACACCTTATAATTTACGGTTTTTGCGTATAACAGAACAATAAATTGTACCATAATTTGTTCTCCAAAAAGCTCCATAGAACTACCGAAATCCCATTACATCATTGTAAGTCCAGATTGAATCTAAGAGCGTTGCCAAATGAAATTTCCTGGATGCAAACGAACCCTGGACCCCATCCAACAGGACTGGCCAGGAATTATTTTGAGTAAATTTGCGTCTAACTTACCATCTTACTAGATTACATGCGATGAAATATTTTTATTAGAATACTACAGTTATTCTCAAATTTTATGTCCAAAGTTTTGTTCTTAAAAGATTTTGTGTTTAAAATTATGTTCTTTTTATGTAATGCTTATTTTAGTGTTTAAACAATCAAAATTTGTATAAGTAATTATATAAAAATATAATAAAAAAAATAGCCGCACTTCTGTTCACTTCTCTTTCGTATATAATGTGTTTTGTGCGCGAAATAAATATATTTATAAAGGAATTTGTTAATTGGTATAAAAAAAAAGCTAAAAAAGGAGCATGCAATTCACCTGATTCTTGTGATAATGCCGCTCATGGATATCTATATACTATAACTGACTTATTATTGGAATACTTTATATCAAAGTCTTTTCACTTACATCACTTTCAACCCAAAACACTAAAGCATCTAAAACTAGCATTAATTGGCAGAAATTGAAGTGGCGGTACGCGTTTTTACCTTTGAATATCGTTGGAACACTTCATACAAGTCTCCTTATCACACTTAACTACCAATTGGTAGAAACATGAGTAGCAGTAATGCTTCTGGAGTCAGGCTAGGAAGAAAATCCGTTTTCTCAATTTAATTAACAGACTAGCCTACTCCAGCGGTGTACTCCGCTCCTATCATTATTTCAATGTAATTATAACTAACTAGCTTATTCCTGCGGATCTGCTTCGTTCACGATTACCACGTTAATGAGTATCCCATGTGTTAATCCACGCCATAAACTATCTATATGCACAAATTTCAGCGAAAACTGACCAGTAGTTTTGTTTGAAAGACTAACAAACACAAGCTTATTTAACTTATATTTTGTTTTTCACTTTTTTTTTATTCTCTTTTGTTCTCATTTGTATATAATATGTATTTTTTTACTTGTAAGTGTGGAATAAATGATTTATCTATCTATCTATCTATATACTTGCATTTACAATATTAGTAAGAATAAGATACGGATGCTATATCTATGTGTATAATTAATATAAGGCTATAAGTTTATTGGATAGCTATTTAATGGATATTTTTGTATTAAAATGGCGTTTCCATAGCAACTTAGTTCCGGAGTGTGTCTAATTGAATAACCCTGTTCCGACTGCGTTTGTCTAATCTGCAGTTGGAGATACAACATCTATATGTTGAGAACTATAAGGACAATACTATCACAATGATAACATCTGTTTGAGACTTATCATAGGGATGTGCGAGTACCGTTGAATCTAATCGAATCGAATATAAATATTCGATTAGAATTCGAACTTCCGAAGTATTCGAAATTTTGCCATCTATTCGAAAGTCTTTCGAATTATTCGAAATTATCGAATTATTTGGTAAATTTCGAATAATTCGAAAATTCGAACTATTCGAATCGGAACGAATTATTGGTAAGTTCGAATTATTCGCACACCCCTATGTTATCATCATTTAATCTGGCAATTACTGTCACAAATGAGTTTTCTGGAAGAATGAAGGTTTTAGAGGTCCACCATGCTGGTCAAGTACGGATTGGTATAATTCGGAGAATGAGGTTTTTAGTTAGTCCACCATACTGGCCAAACGCGCCTGTGTATAACTCACACTGCGAAATAAGAAATATAACTCAATCACCCTTTAGGTATAAAACTGACACATAAGTTTACAGGGCAAATGTTTGTGTGTGTCTGGTGTGTGTACGTTTGACAACTAAACTTCCTTCACCTGGACTAGATACCAAAAAGGTCTACTAAAAAACGTAAATTTGATAACTTAGATCCAATCTTGACTTGAACATTCATGAATTTTATTTCTAGTGTTAGTCCATTGAAATGGCTAATAAAATATTACAATTTTTAAAAATTTGAACCAGCAAAGAATTACGTAAACTAAGTTCAACGCAACTGAAAAATAAATTTTCCTAAGCTAAGTTAATTAAGTACGTGGTATCATGTCAAATGAACAATTTTTCACGTGTAATAAAACACACTTTTATGATAATACTAAGTACCGGCGCCTCTTGGACCTTCATTTGTCAGAAATGAACAAAGTAATAAATTGTCCGCCCTAATCCATATTAATGGTTTCTTTAAACACCATTAATTAAATAATATTTCGTTTTGCAAGGTTTTCGGGTGTATTTCGTAATATCCTTCGCTTGTTAATCGGATTAGTTCACGCGATTTAGATTGTTCTATTGTTCTAAAAGTATTGTGACTTTGTTCTGTTCTGTAACAAGACGTCAATGACGTGCATCTTGTTCAGTTACTGCTACTTGTAACGATTAGTACACGCGCATTAGTTTGTGCTTATTCTTATAATAATATATGTATAGTAATATTGTTTAATTTTTAGAAATCGTTTTCTCGAGACAATTTTAAATGTTTTTCTTATAATTGAACCTATTTTGTAACAGCATTTACAAGTTACAAATGAAACTTTATTTATTCATTGTTCGCAATCTCTTCAGGTTAGAGCACTTTTGGAAAATATGTAGACAATTCCATTTGCGTGCGTTGCTAATATTGTTCTAAATAATAACGTGCGTTCTTTGTTTTGTTTCAGGTACGAGAAATCATATCACAACTGCTGTTTTACTCCGCAAGATTTTTTAAGATATTCGCTGGTAAAATGGGTAAAAATTGAAAAAAATAGTGATCAAAAGCCCGCATTTTGGTTAGCCCTGAAAATGTAAATAAAAAAATATTGCAAATTTACTGTTTATGCTTATAGTAATCGACAACAATCTTATGGACGTATTTTTATAGAACAGTAAAAAAAGAAAATATTATATAGTATCAGTATTTGGTAACTATGTTATCCCCATAAAAGGTTGCAAGACCCCGCAATCTACCTTATAATTCATCACAGATATTCACCGTTATTGTATCTAGAGCCATTCGATAATCCGAGACCGAATCAAATTTACCGAGTCCGGCTAAAACGATTCCCGTGTACGGCCGGATAACGTATGGACGATCGAATTTTAATACCGGATTTACCTACTCTATGTAATATCAATCTACGAATTAATGTCGGCGATTTTAAGCCGTTTATGGATCGCTGTAGAGGTGGGAATGGCGTGCGATAGCCAGGTAGATGTCGGTCCTCAGATCGGAGAACAGGGATTCATTTTTGTAAAAAAATCGTTTAATAAAATTATGACATGTTAATTGCCCGTTTCATTTCTATTTAACATTCTTGTATAGTTCACTCTTGGGCTTAACTAAGACCTAAATTGTACCACGTCTAGACTTAAGCCCTGCCTTTAGTCTTAAGACTTGCGGTTTCCATCTGTCTTCTTGAAGTCATAATTCAATTAGTCGAGAGGCGGCCTGTATTTGTTTGCCTAGTCTTGGTCTCCATTTATTCTCAGTCGAATATCTGGATGATGTGAAAAGGCCCCTTAAATTGCTAATTTTTGAGAGATATTTAACTTTCATTCAAATACGGGGTGAATTCTATAACACACCTTTTATAATACACTCAAACTAGGAACTATATTTATGTTTAACGTACCTAACGTTAAACACGAAAACCTTGTAAAAACCCAGCTAGCACTCAGAAAAAAACCGCTCTCAATATTTCTCAACCTGTTAATGAAATGAAATGGCTTTATTTTGCATAGGCCTACGGGGGCACTTACAAATTGTCAGTTACAATATTTTTCTTACACTACCACCGGATCAGAACACGACCTCGACTGAAAAGATCCGGCAAAAACTCAGCGGATTTGTCTTTTTTTGCATAACTTTGTGTTTTTGTAACATATTGTTTTTACATGGATTACATGGACAAAAAACGTTAGCTCTAGTTCAATCCTATTACCTTATATATATATATGCTTGTACCACAGAATACGAAAGGAACCTATCACAAAAAATTGCGACAAATTGAGTAAAATAAAATAAAAACACTTTCACACTTTCTGCACTCATAGCCCCACACTAGGATTTTCTCCTGTGTCGTAGGTGCTATTGACACACAAAGCCGAATACACAAACCAGACCAGACCAAGAACAAAAATCTAAACTCATCATTCATCAATAACCATGTTGTTAGAAAAATTCCAAAATGCGAACACAATTTAGTTATTTCCCCAAAATGCAAATTTTGCATTACGTTCCTTTTATTCACCGATATATTTTTTACAGATACTTGATTACAATTCCACATTCATTTAATTACAGCAAAATTATTATTAGTATTAGTTAAGTTAAATTACATACAAATCTCAGATCAGAAAATTCGCGCGAAAATTTGACAAATTACAGTAATTCGTCTATCCTAATCTGTATCGGAATCAAACTATTCATTAGTTTACAGCGTAAACAAATTTATTCAAGTAAATGTTAGTTCGCTGCAACCTTATATTTATGTAGAGTCACGTTCTGCCTTCTTGCGTTACCGAAGCATGTCTTACGCTAGCTTCTATCAAGATGTAGTTATACAGTTATGAAATAGTTGGGAACGAGTGTGCAACACCTGATATTTATATATTTACATCAAAGATTTTTTTATTGACTTTGTTTTTGTACGTTACGGGAATTATTCTTTACATTGAGCTGATTAGAACATCATAAGACCGCAATATCGATCCATAACTACGACTTTTCCGATAAGTCTTTTTTTTTGTTATCGAGGAGGAAACTTTTAGAAGGTACCCGACGCCGTGGGAGCGACACTAGGTTATGTGGGATTTTTACAGCACTAAAACCCCCCGGTGGCCGTCCTCAGCGCTGCAAAGAGAACTCCGGGATCTCCAAAGGAACGCTACCGGAGTCTTAGGAGCCCGTTGCCCCATCGGGCTACACTCAGGTAAGCGGCTGGGCCCACCGAGCCGTCCGGTCTTTACGGCGGTATGCGACCACACATACTGCCATCCTTCCCGGGGTCGCCTGGCTGGACGGTTCGACCTCCCACTATTGCCGCTCGCAACCCCGAAGTCCGATAAGTCTAATGTACTTTTATTTGTCTTGCATATCACAGGTAATGTCATCTACCCCTTTATTGTCCTACTGGCTGGGAAGAAAGTTTTGGATCGGGCCAAGTGCGTATTGATAAATTTCACACATTTTTGAGAACTTTATTTAAAGTACTCTCAGGTGTATAGGTTTGCTCGAGATGTTTTCTTTTACCGTTAAACGGTAAAAAATATATTATAAATATTGTATTTACGACAGCATGCGACCACACATGCCGCCGTCCTTCCCAGGGTCACTTGACTGGACAGTTCGAGCTTCCACTACTGCCGCCCACAACCCCGGAAGCTTCCGTTTAGACGCCAGGCAGGCCGTTACGACAGGCAGGGAATACCGTAGTCCAATTCTGGTCCCGGTACTACAGGGACAAACATTACAGGACCTAGAATAGTAAAATTAAACTTCAAATACACCAGTTCGATCAACTTGATAATTATTTCAATGTTATAGACAAATTTTAACACAGATTAACATAGGTCAATTTTAACCTAATATTTGTTACGGTATATTCACAAAATTCACGAGTGTACAATAGCCTCGTGTGCAAACAGCCTTATATTATTAGCTACCGATTCCAAAATTTTGAAGTAACTACCTACTACCCTGATTTTGTTTACGTTTAATAAGGGAAATCTGTGATTTTAGCTTCGTCGGTGGCCGTGGATGCCGGTCAGCTTTCCAAAGTATCCTGTTTTGGCAACCTCCCTTTGTTTTCGTATCCTTGATGGAATTTCTAATATTTCGAGACTTAGTAGGTATTGGCACCTTTTATATTACTTAACGTATTATAACTAAACGTAAAACACTTAGTTGTAGTAAAATGGTAATAATTATGAATATAAGCATTTGTATTTTCCTGTTACAGTTTATAAAAATATAGGTATTATTTTAAAAAGCGTGTGTGCCTTCAATTCGCTCATGACAGAAATGAATATAAAGATATTAATGCTTATGCATTTTCAAAAAGCGATAAAATAATTACTGCATTCCATATTCCCTTATTTAACATTTACCAAACTTAAGTTCTTACATCAGCTACGAAGTAAAATCGTTAGGGTGATTCAGAAAGGGATACAGCGCCATCTAGTTATAGCGCAGACAACTGCTTTCGTAACGTATTTTCGTTTTCCCAAATTTCAGATCACAACAATTCTAAAGATAAACTTCTTAAGAATCGTTGCGACTTGAATTTTCAAAGGTACTGTATTTTAAACGCATATTTATTAAAAAAATGTGAACTTAATCTCCTAGCACATATTTACGTAAGTTAGTCGATTACAATTATATTCTAGTCAGGCTATTATAATAATTATATTGAGTAAAGATGTACCACCCGTTTGACTAGAAAAAGTATCAATGTTTTATTAGACCTTTATAATATAAACTATTATTATATTTTACAATGGTAAGTATAGTAAGAAGTAAACATATTCCATTTTTTTTCAAATAGAATTTTAACGTGTAATTAAATAGTTTGAACAAAGCATTTTAAAGCGAAATAAACAATACGTATCGAATAACAAAGCTGAGTCACTGACGAAAAAATAATGGAACTTTCAATATAAATAAACTGCACTGCAAACAAAATCCGCTAAATACGGAATAAACTTCAATGTACATAAATAAAAAGTGTGCACAAAAAGCCAATTGTTTCCATCAGCAATCATCCGCCTGTTAACCCTCCCGTCGCCCTGTTTTTCTAAAACAACCAAACCCTGTTACCGCTAAGCCGCATAAATCAATTATCAGTTGGCAACATTTGTCCGTGTAACCCTAAAATACCTACCACCTGTACGTTTCCAGTTTCCACCTGCGAATGTCGTCTAGAGTTAAGCCGATAATTACGGGATTATGTCCCCTATGTCTGGATCCCCTACCCGTCTCGACCCCATACTTCAATCCCCCCATACTTCACTTCGCTTCAATGCACCGCAGTATGTGTCGTAATGGTTTTTAGGAGCATAATTTTTCATCTGATGGAGTTTTTCGTGAATAATTTTAGTGTAATTGTGTTTTTGAGTGTTTCTGTTTCTTCGTCGTTTGAAAGCTTTACACGTGATCGCTGTTTGGAGCGGTTGTTTTGCGTAGACAGCGTAATTGTGCCTTGAAGAGAGCTTTTACGAGCTTTTGATATTGAAATGTATGGATGTTCAGTTATTTCCTGGAATGTTTTTACCGTTTTAACTCTGTACCGTTGTAAGAGTGTAAGAAATTTACTGGATTGCTTTAAGTATATACGTAAAATGCAAATATTTTTCTTAATATCCCTTGATTACGTTTAGACTAATAAATATGGTGTGGTATAAAGGAGTGAATTTTTTTAACTCTTAATTTATATTTTTGTTTATGTTACCTTTGAAGTGATGTCTAAAAATATATGTTTTTAGAAAAATATTTTAAACAGGTCTTTATATTTTAGATATAATTACTATTTACTTTCATTAAAACCCTATGCAGAAGCATAAGCATTTATGCCACTCAGCGCAAATGATCTAAACATACCTAAAACCAAGAATTCAATTTGGTTTAAATAAGGAAATCTCTATCATCAAAAAATACATAATGATATTGTCAATTTATTGAACCATTAGCATTACAATCAAACAACCACAATTATCAATATCCAACCACCAGGTATCTTAAACGGTGACCATGATTCCCTACCATCGGTACGAACTCTGAACTCTGCGACATTATTTCAATTAATGCGTAAACTATGTCCAAAGTCAATTAAATTAATGATAATCTTACGTTCTGCCTCCGACCCGATTCGAAACCAATGGGAATCCTCTGAGCGTCTTATTAGACCAAGTTGGATTGGATTGTAATTTATTACGGTTATTGCAAATTCTGGTAGACGGGTCGTTAGGACCACGGCCGGAATTACGGGGTTGACCAAATCACACCGAATTAGTTTTGATTGTTTATTCTGTGATTGTTAATGTTTGATATTTATTTATTTTATTTATCTCCAGGTGGTAGAATCAGTGTAGTTAAAAACGGGAAGGTATTACCGCCGCACTTATTTTAAGCGTAAAACAGTTCTTGCGACTCCCAGGAAGGATATGATTGCTGGCTCTCTGTTTGAGGCAACGATCTTAGTTCTCTGGAGTAGCAACGCATGTGTGATCAACTTCAGATAAAACCCTTGTTCTATGTGTAGTTGCTTACAAATGACTTAAAAATAGATTGTATATTCGAGCTATTTGAATCAGATAAAAAAAATCGCATTCAATATGTGTATAATATATATTTCATTGTTATAACAGATATAGGACAGGTAATAACAAAGGTTTATAAAAACCAATTTAATGTAATTTATACGCCGTAAATATTTAATATCAACCGGATCTAAATCAAACATAATTGCTAGCAAGAAACGATAATTATGCTTATTATAGAGTCTAATGCCATTCGATCTGATGCCAATTAAATGCACTGTTGCCTTCAATTTTCATTGATTTGCAATGTTAGACTTATATGTATAAGACAACCTGATCATTATTAATAACAGGCGTTACTCAAAGTTAGAAGATAGATAGAACTTTCCTTCTATTTCGTTTTAATCGATGCTCTCTACACTCATAGCTCCACAGTAGGATTTACTTCTCTATCGTGGGTGCCATGGACACACAAAGATGAACACAGAAACATCCAGACCGAGAATTCTAAATTCATCACTCATTTTTGTCTGGCCGGGGAATGAACCCACTACGTTTCAGACCGGTATGGTGACCGTTCCGCCACGCGGGTCGTCAAATAATATAGCATAATCTTTATCAGATCATAAACTATTAAAAAATAATAAATTAATCTGTAGTTTTTACATGAAATAGTAACATACATACATACGTACATACATACATACATGCATGCATGCATGCATGCATATGTATGATTAAGTAAACTTCTGCGCTAAAAAAAAATATTGCAACTGACAATTTGTAAGTGACCCCGTAGATATATGCAAAATAAAGACATTTCATTTTATTTTATTTCATTTCATTTCACTAGTACGTATTGAAGTAACGTGATAGAGCACAGGCTGCTTGAAATTATAGACCATAAAAAGGGTTGCAGGCACGTAATAATATTAAACTACAAGCGTAACATTACCTTAAAATAACGTAAAGAACAAGCAAAGCTATTTCGATCTGAACACCAAGCATTTGAGGAAACATAAAAGTCAACCCATTTACAGAAACTATAAATTGAACGAATTCGAACTAAGGTAGCCCCTACTAAGATTAATTGCACTCGAAACCGACTCGGAAACAACTCGAATGTTTTGTTACCCATAGAACTGATAGCTAATAGAAGTGACTAATTTTATATAACACTCAAATATAGTATTAATGTTAAAATAATGAAAACAAACCTACAATATCCAGATATTTATTGATAGAATTACAAGTATCGTGCTTTACAATCGCAAAATATTCGTTAAAAGTAACATAAGACTTTTCGATTGCTTCAAAATCATCAGTGGTACTAATAGACAAACCAGCGAAATATTGCCAACTTAAATCAACGAATGCAAAAATATTAAAGCTTTAAATCTTAGACTGATTATATTATTCGTAATTATCGATTGATTATTTATGCATTTCTTTTTGGATGCATGTCTTTGATAAATCCTTCAAAGTCGTAAACTACGGCAGGGATTCCCAAATGGTCGATTTGACCTCTTCTAAAACCGACATCCGCAATTTTTAAATTGTTTTGTTATCGTATCAAATCACTAGAAATGGGATACTTTAAGTAATTATGATTTGGGGTTTTAAGATTATTTTTGACGTAATTTTGGTAAAACGGATCTTTTACGGATCTACGGAACTACGCGCTGTAGATACGCGGTAACGTGCTAAGCGAAAACATGCCGTGTCTAATTGCTTTGTGTCTACGGTTTTATTGGTCTCAGTTTATGTGTAAATGTAATGTCGCGTGTTCCGTGTTCTATTCCCCTGTGTTTTTTAATTGTTTAGGAATTTTTTACATGATCAATGTCGGCCTGAAATTTGTATACACGTTACGTGTAACAGTGACCTAGAGGTAATTAATTGACATGATGACTTTGTAATTTTAATTTGAATGCTATCATTACATATGATATTCCATTAATTTTAATGTCATTGCTAAAAATATACCGTAACTAAAAACTTAACGATACAAATAAACGTTCTGTTTTGAGAAATTTTTGTTTTAAGCATTTCAATGTCAATTTTCAATCAATGTCAATACCGATTTACCCAATTAAAAGTCACCGCAATTGTTTCTTGCGCAAAAGGTACTAAGTTCGATTGCCGGAACAGGCAAGAATCTCAACGATGAATTTAGATATGAACGTATTTGATTTTCGTGCATATTTATATTTATGTCTGTGTGTTCAACGTACATTGTAAACATAATGACACATTTTTTTGTGTTGTAATTTGACTTTTTACCTATATTTTGTTAATTAAGTTTTATGTTGTTAAATTAATAACATTTTCATGTGCAAAATTGTGCTTAAATTAAATAAGTGCTATTTCGAAAAAAAATCCATAGTAGAGTCCCTACAAAAGCGGGTAAAATTAAATCTACAGGTTTAAGACTTGATAAATACTTGCCGAATACCTATTTATTAGGTATTGCATGTTGATCTAGAGTTCTAGATAAAACAACTCCTTTACATTTGTATTTCAAATTGGAATAGATTGGAACAGCTCGTTTATTTTACAATTTATTGGACGTAGAGTCGTTTCACAAATATGTAGAGTAAGAAAAATATAATCTATAATTCTTTGTTTTATGTCAATTATTTTAATTTTCTGTGTACGTAACGCAAGACATATTCTATTTTTTCCTTATATTTTGTCGGTTAAAAAAGAAAATGTAGTTTCATAGACCATGGACGTTTGGATAGACCCTGGGTTTTTGTTGCAAAAGAATATAGACCCAGAATTTAAGTCTTAGTTTACCTTCCTCTTTAAGGATAAATTCTTGAATAAATATAGAATCCAAAATATTCTACGTATATGTAAGATATGGTGACTTGTACCATCAGATGTTAAACGAGAAATAAATAGTTATGTTTATATTGTAGCAAAAATATTATTTAAAAAGGAAATGGTTCTATGTATGTACAGTTGTAAGCTATTGCTGCTATTCCAAATATTAATTTGGAATAGCAGGATATTAATTAATGTTGGAAAGTGTTGTATAAAGTATTAACTTTATACAGCACTTTCCAACATTAATTTAAGTCACAGAAAAACGGACTTATCTACAAGATATAAATCTATACAAACCATTTCTACGAATATTTTAGCGGTACCCTAAATCCATAAGCAACGGTCTAACCCATAATCGAGCGTACAGGACCGGGGGTAGAACACAATTATTTTTATGGCAACACAATTTTCCCCGGCTCATTACATACAGCGTTATACCTGGCAACATTAACATGCCCGCGATGGGAAGGGCTAATGCCCACTGGGCACGCGAACCGGTTTTTGATTATTTCCCCAAAATTATATCCCATTTTCACACCAAAACCTGTACCTTAGTTCGTGATGTTCGAGTATGACGACTAGTGATGTGCGAAATATTCACAGATATTTGCGGGAAATTCCGTATTTGTATCCGTTAGTGTTTCGTCGGATCTTGAACGGATCTATTTCATTTTTCATTTGTTACATGTGGGAAATTCCTAGGTAGCAATGAAACAAATTTAAACAATATACCATTTAGTACCAATTATTTAAATGACATATCTGACGTGGTTATATTGCATAAATCCCTATGAATCATCTATTAAAGATGAGTGCCGATATGTTTAATAATAAGTATCTAATTAATTACTATAATTTCAGCCCCACGTTTATCTATATCGACAAAAAAAAAATCCGTATCCGCGGATATTAATACGAATCATTAGGTTCTATATCCGCGGATGCGGTTTTTTTACTTTGTCGGTATAAGTGTGAGACTGAAATTAGATTTACAGATTTTTATGGCCCAGCACATCCCTGATGACGACGCGAACCGCCATTTTGTTTTGCTTTTAATTTTTTGGCGAGCGTAATTACAAAAGTTTTTCGTGTAGTTTTTGTCTGCGTTAATGAAAGTTTGATTACTTTCCAATAAAAGCTACAGGCTAATTATAACAAAAAATCGCCTTCTAGTTTCGAAGACTCAAAATCTTTTTGATTTCGCAATACACTAATTGATTTTTTATTACCTTTCTCAAAGGACGGATTAATTAATGTTCTTGTAATTTAATTGTAATCGTTTTTGTAATACAATTTTATTTACCAATAAAACGAGTCAAGCTAATTTTTAATCAAAGTTTTATTTTGTTATAACTAATTCTGTCGCGTAATTACTTTTATAATTAATACATTTATATACCTGTAGTAACTACAAAAACTGTTTTTTTTTTTTCTATAAAATTCTAAGTATTTACTTATTTTATTAGTAATAATATGAATGAAATATAACAATTTGCGAATGTGCATTATAAAAAGGGGAATAAGTTATGTTTTATGTTCAATTCTTTATTGTTTTAATGATAACAAATAAAGAAATTAATGACCCAATAAACAATACCGAATAAACACAACAAACAATATAATATCCCTATATCCGACTTTTCTAGACTTTATTTCTGCCGAAGTACAGTTATAAGCGCCAAATGCTCAACACATTAAGCGTCCAGAAAGCTCTGAGCTTATCGCGACGTTCAAATCGGGATCCCTCAGGACATTACCATCCATAATCCCGCAAATGAGCTCAACAAAGGGGAAATTTACGTAAAAATCCAATAATAGCAGTCGTCATCGAAAACCCGTTTAAAATAGGTACTTCGGTCATTCGTAAATGATATATCGTTTAAGTATTAGCCTAGTAGGAATATTGCCGTTGTATGAGGGTTTGAGATTTTAATCCCATCTATACTAATAATATAGAGAGAGTTTGTTTGAACGCGCTAATTTCGGGAACTACTGGTTCGAATTGAAAAAATATTAGTGTTGAATAGTCCGTTTATTGTGGGAGGCAATAGGCTTTATAACATCACGCTTAGTTTTTTGTTTTTTTTTTTCTTATATAGTAGCGGGTGAAACCATGGGACATGCTTATTATTATTAAGTTATTATCATTATTATATTTATACATCTAATTACCTTAAGTTATATTGTACGCCACAATTTTATTTCGTGAATTTTATTTTTTATCATTATTTCAACGTGACAAATTAGATCAAGCACGTATCCGATTTTGTACTATGGGTTTCCTAAAAGAAATTTCGGTCTTTGCTCAAAACTTTGACCAACATTTGCACAAGTCTTATATATCGGTGTACATAAATAAAATGAGATCGATGCTTCGGGAAAGAAACCAAAAGTCCAAAACATTATATCTTATCAAAATATTCGTGTAAAACCCGTCCTCCACGTTTATAAGCCGATTTGGACGAAGATATCTGAAGTAGTTACGGTATCAAATTTGCCGTACATTTTTTATTCGGTCCGGTCACGCGACCGTAACACGAGCCAGGAATGTTGAACTGATTGCTTGAATTAATACTTTTAATTTTAGGGTTAATATTACCTATTAGCGGTGTATGGGAATTGGCGTTATCGGAAATATAAGGGTTTTACGAGCTATTTGATGGTAGATATTTTGATAACGTTCTTAATAAAGCCGTTTGACGTTAAGTATGCTATATATATGTATGTAATGTATATTTATAACAAATAAATTTAATTTATATTTCTAATTTATAGTAGCATTTTTAAATGGACGAGTATTTTCTCCCACCGCCCATAGACATTTTTAATCTATCCCAGATAGGATATTTTTTTTATTATTCAGAATACAAATCATAATTCACCAATCGAATGTCAGCCTGGCCGGAGATTGAACCCGGAACACACCGTCAGATCGGTATGGTGACCACTCCGCCCGAGGATCGTCGAACTACTGTAATACACTACTACTGAGTTGTATAACTCGAATAGAAATTTGTGTTAAGAATAGGGTTCGAATTTATCATGATCATAGAATCATCGATCATTAATTTATGGTATAGCAAAGGTTATTTAATTAATCGTGGTATCATGGTGTTATTTTACGAATAAACATTGTTTTGAAAACAATTTTAATAAACGCGAGAACAAAGTGATTTGTATTTAAAATTAATTTATCCGCTTAAATTTTGTTACTGTGAATATTTTAAAACACCAGGTGCGATCCAGGCGGCATACATTTTTAATAGACGTGAATACCTACCTGTAATTCCTTGGCGTCAATATTTAAGTACCTATATTTAGAAATTTATCGCCCTAATGGGGGATGGAACATAAAGGTAGGAGTAATAAACGGTTGGAAATTTCGGAATCGAAATTCAATGGCGTCCCTAGAGTGATGTTCGATTTTCGAACGTTTTGGCGGGAACGGCGTCAAAGATGGCCGCCAATTCTTTTGTGCCAGCTCGGATATATCTTCTAGTCGTATTCCGATTTGAAAGGACAAGCTAATCTCATTCTCGTTGTACGATTGTAAGACTCAGATAAAAAAGAAAGACGCAATTTGAAGATTTCGTTGAAAATGTGTGACTAAATGGCTTATTAGGTTTACGAAATGTTGCGATTCAAGTTTTTATGGTTTTTAAAGTTTTTGCCTACTTCAATGATGACTCCTAATTTTAATGTTCAGCATCCAACTTTAAACTATAAGTGGCCGGAATGTTCTGTACTTATATTTGTTCTAGTTACTAAGTTTATCTGATTTTTTTTGATCCGTTAACAATGAAGTATAGGTATGGTATATCTGAATTATTGTTTTGTCTTAACTTAGCGATAAAAATCTTTAGCGTTTTTGTAATATGGTGAGACTTAATGTATGTCATTAATATATTTTTAATCATATAAGTTTTGTTATATTTTTGCACATTTTTAAGTTAGCTGTACTTTGCCGATTATCTGGATCACATATTCATCATCTTTATGGCCATGTATTTTTAATAATTTGTCATAATATAATATAGTTGATAAGTGTAAATAAATATGATTTTATTTATTTAAATTAAAAGTTACAAATAACTTAGAATTATTTATTTATCTAAGGATTTAATCGGCTAATTGGGAAGCTTTAGCATTTTGCTGTATAAGGGATGTCTATAAGCGAAGACTCTTTATCTGAGGATGCTACAAATTCCTTCAGATCGAAAGTGAAGAAATTTTCGTTCAGAATTGTCTTATCTAAAGGGGTCCTGTCTGCCGCTAATGGTCTGTCACATTTTCTTCGCTTTATTTCGATGTTCATCCACATCAGATTGGTGGTTTTGCGATTACCATTCGTCTTGTATTATAAATTTTCGATAATCTTTAGAGATCTGAGTTGGAATCCTTCGCGAACTTATTGTTTTTTGATAAATACAGCAGTAGCAGATAATCATGCTAGATTTTCGTCAGCCGGCATTCATACATTTTTTACAACAATCAAGTAATAGTATCATAATATATTTTTAGATCGTTTTATTTACTAGCTTTCATTTGATATCCATATTGTCGTAACAATAAAAAAAAATCGTCTCTCCTCTCCATTTTTCCTCTCTTTCCAGGCGCCATTTTTCAAATGTATATATCCTATGTCACTATGCAAATTGAGATGATTCTAATGATATGTCATACGTCACAATCCGTCAAGCCGTTTGGGCTGTAGCGCGTGCCAAAGAACGGACATGCAAACAAACGTACATACTAACGCTCGAAAGACATTACCCTCTTGATGTAGTGGAGTAAAAAGTAGCAAACCACAGCGAGACGAAAAACAAATGTATTTATTTCTCGAGAATTTCTTGAAAAAATTTCGTCAGCAAATGGCGAAAATAAAGCCTACCTTCAGCACCGGAGGGTATTCGCCGATTGAATTACGTCAACTTTGGATCGGCCCTTACGACCGCTCGAGGCCCTATGAGGGAGAAGTATTACACACATTAGTCGCTTACGCGTGCGACAAAAGGGAATGTGTCTTCCCTGACGTACAGAAATATTATTCATATATCTATGTTGTGAAATATGATTATGTATGATTTAGCGTTACGTAGTTGTAACCGCGTCGATTTAAAATCCAAGGAGTTCGATTTTGGGTTTGATTTTTATTTCAAGGTGTTACGCGGTTGTAACTGCGTCGATTTGAAACTCAAAGGGTTTTGGGTTGGATGAGGTCTAATGGAATCATTTGTGATGCTTCGGAGGCACTATTTTTTTGTCTAATAACTGCAGCAGACAAAAACTCAACTGCTTTAAACGTTCTTTGTTTATTATGTGTTTAATTTACGATTTATATGAGTTTTGTTTAAATAGTTAATAGAAAACTATTATAGTGTATATATTTTCAGAAAGGTATTACTAGTATTTACTAGTTTTCTTTTGATACCTATATTTTCGTGATAGCTAAAAGTCTACGCTTCTCTCCTCTTTTTCGACTATTTGCAGGCGCTATTTAAAAAAAAATCATATAGCCTATGTCACTCCAAACTGAGACGATTCTAATGATATGTCATACGTTACAATCCGTCAAGCCGTTTGACCTGTAGCACGTGCCAAAGAAATGGACATACATACAAACATACATACATACATACAGACATGCATACGTATGTATGCGTACATACATACATGCATACTTACATACAGACATACACACATACGCTCGAAAAACAACACCCTCCTGACGCAATCAGGTCAAAAAAATTAAATAAGCCCATGTCAATTAAATTGAATCACAAAGAAACCTACCTCATTGACAATTCAAAAGTAACATCAATTTTTTTATTATTGTAATAACTAAAATGAGAATATTGTCAATCATTGTTTTACGCATTTGAACAAAAAAAAATTTAGTCTTTTCATTTTCTTTGTCGAACTTGTCGTCCTTAATGTAACTTGTCAATAATGTTTTTCTTCTTAAACAAGGTCTAAAAGAAAAATGTCACATCCAAGAAAATTAGTAAAACTAAAATATCTCAGAATCTCTCTAGTTTATGTATAAATGATTTAATCGATGTTATTACTATGTTACCTGTATAAAATTTCCACTGTATCGCCGAGAAAATATCTAAATGTTGACAGACGTACAAAAAATAGGTACTTTTCGCTACACTGGTGAAAACGGTAGGAGAATTATTATCAAAATATTTATTTCCATTCGCACCGAGATATGACATGTCTGGCCTATTCAACGGAACGTTGGGAATAACATAAAACCAATCTTATTTTCGAATTTCGAACTCGCATTCCACACAATACTCGAATCGTACCTCAGTTCGGTAAAGGAAATAATTCACCATTTACTGAGTTATACCCTCATGTAATGGAGTGCCGTTTCTCTGCAGAGTAAACTCGATTTGCTATCGTTTTCTAGCGGAACTACTGAAATTAGTAGTGAACATAGGATTGGAAGATTCTATATTGGTTGCCATATAACATAACTAAATAATATCCTAATAACAATAAAAATATTCAGTCAGTGACCTAAAATATCTTCTCTCGTCAACCCATTATTGTCCCACTGCTGGGCTCGGGTCTTCTCTCAGAGTGAGAGAGTTTTAGGCCATAGTCCACCGCGCTGGCCAAG
>DWNE01002701.1:0-18161 GCA_018249875.1 Cecropterus toxeus | reverse complement strand
CCAGAACAGAAATCTAAACTCATCATTCATATTTCCGTCTGGCCGGGAATCGAACCCGGGACCCATTGCGCGTCAGATCGGTATGATTACCGCTCGACCACGCGGGTCGTTAAACAAATATATATGAAAACAATGACTCGTAACACACACATACTCAAATATAATACACACTTCAACCCTCAAGGATTTCATGTAGCATGCAGTCCACCTAATGGCAACTGGCAAGTGGATTCTGTCACCCAGACATCTGTAGACTTAGCTGAGGTACGCCACCAATGATGTAGGGATTGCTTTCTTTAAGGAGTAGATTACAGTACCTCAGAGTATATCGCTCAAATACCACGTCTTTTACACCGGAACAGAGGTCAATTGTGTGGTTAGACAGAAATAAAATGTATTATTAAATAATCACATTAAATAATAACACTTTCTACACTCATAGGATTAGGATTTTTCTCCTGTGTCGTGGGTACCATGGACATAAAGACGAATACATAAACACCCAGACCCAGAACAAAATCTAAACTCATTCAGAGACATCTGTCTGGCCGGGGTGTCAAATGGGTGTAAATCTGGTATTGTTTAATACACTTATGCATAGTTCACAAAAACATTTACCTGTGTAAGAAGTGGAGCTGTAGGAGTCGGCAGAGGACGCGGACAGCGAGCGACTCCGGTAGCGGGCAGACTTCTTCATCGCGCTAGACTTCGAACGCTGACCCTCGAACTTGGCGCCGGACACCTCCGTGGTGACACCACGCACCTGTCCCGGGTCCGTCACAGGACTATCGCTGGCCACGTTAGCGCCAGAAATGCTGTCCTTCCGGTGATTATGCTCGCCTTGGCCTTCAGACATCTTGCAACGATCGCGTTTTAAACTTGAAGTTTTTAATGAAAATTAAACGTAATACTATGTTACGTTACGTTAGTTTGATAGTTTAAGATCTAAACGATTTTTCGAAAGCGTAAAACGCGTACGGAAAGACGATTAGAAATAGATATTGGTGATAATCAAAACAATTCGAACGAACGCAGTCGAAAAGCAAACGAATTATGCACGATGCGTTCAACGGCACTTTTTATACACTAGAACTGAATTAGATTTAACAGCATATACGTGCATCTCAGAACGGTGTAATAAATTCGGTTTTATTGGATACCAAATAATATTCACATAACCGCGTATCAACCGAACTTCCCTCCGCGCGCTTCACTCCCCGAAGCAGAAATAGAAATGTCATTTTCGATCGATTTGCGATTGAACCGGTATTTTCGTAAAATTTTACGGTTATGTCGAAAGAATTTAGTAATTATCAGATAATGGGACAAACAAGTTAGTGCCATTTATTATTATTCTCATTTGAAACTCTACAATAAAGCCGCTGTTCTTTAACATGGTATGCGCTTGAAAAGATTAATTTATTTACTATGAAGAAGAGCATATTATTTTACAAAATAATACACTAGAACAATTAAACACTCGTATTCTATGTATACATATTGTTTTGGAAAGAAAAAGTTTATTAATTAATAAGGTTTAGTTAATTACAATTACAAAAGTTCATAGTGCTGTTGAATTAATCTTTTACATAATTTCACATGTATGTGCTTTTTAGGAAATATTTTGGTATCAAAAACAAAAATCCAACGGAGAAAAGTTTATATATTTTTGTTACAATGTTAGCGTGTACGAGCGCCATGTCTTTGCTTTTCCTTCCATCGTGTTTCATCCTTTCTTATGATTGTGAAGTTCTGACTTCACAATCATAAGAAAAGGCTAATAAGAAAAAAATCGTGTCTTTTTATTGTTGATTTTTTCAATTAATTTCTTCCTTTTTCTAAAACCGGTAAACTTTGTGTAACAAATTATCTGTGGCAAAGTAACCGAACATCACTAGCGTCGCTAAGATGGTGTGAAATGCTTGACAACCGCGGACGAAACAACTAGAAGATAAATATTTAACCAAATTCCGTTTGAACAATAATATTCGGTGAGTAAACCTTATCCAAACACGTTATCAAAGAAGTCCAACGTTTTCATCTGTGTATAACTAAAGTAATAAGTGATGTGACTGTACAGGGAAAAATCTTAGTTCGTCATCGTTTCGATTCAACATCTCACCGGTTGACAACACTTACAAAAAAATATTTAAATCCTGCAACCGTGCTAGCGTTTGAAGGAAACATTGTAAATTAAACATGAGGCAAAATCTCGGACAGTTTCATTTATTTAGCGCGTCAAAACGAGTTCTTTTTAAAAACGTAGCGACGTGTTTCGTGTGATATATACGTCACATTTATCATCGATTTTACAGTTAGTGTGTGCTTGTTTATGGCTAAAAGGCGTGATATATGTATGATAGCTGGTACTACTTGTGTTTACTGGGTAAATATTTATGTTCTAAGACAATTTTATTACTATACTTAAGTAGTTCCGTCATTAGTGACATACATCAAGGCTGTTTATTTATGTTGCTTGTGCCTGCACGTGGCCAGTATTTATAAAATCAACGAAAATAAATTCGCTATTTCGAACACTGAAGTATTTTTAAACTGTTGGTGCATTCTCGTATCCGTTTTTGCCGCGTTATGAATGTCATATTCTCAAAAGATATAAACAATAGAAGAAACACTATTGAAATAAAAAAATAACACCTGAAATGTTGCTAGGATAAACTTTATTAGTTGTTTCAATGCTTGTATTTTAACAAAAGGCATTTTTATATACAATATTGTTTACATTTCATACAAAGAAATTCACTATATATATATATTTTTATCCTAACAATGTACCTATTTAAAAATGAGTCATTAAAATAATCTTATTATGAGAATAGAATTTTTCATACTTTAATATAAATAAATGTATTAGATACTAAGATGAGTGGGTAAAAAAAGATACATGTTGTTTTATGGGGTAGACAATTTAACTTGCAAAGTATCTCAAACCTCAAGTATCTCAATAGTATGTGTTCAGCTTGATATATCCATTATTGAAACATGAAGCACACAGATCACTGAGAAAGACTTATACAGGGTGTAAATGACAGTGTACCGAATATTAATAATATGGATTCCTGACATGATTCTGGTGTCTATGGCGTTCATCGCCTTTTTCTTGGTTTTTCCAATTTTTTATGCATTTTTCTTTTTTTTTGTGCTAAAGCATCTGCAATCAGTCCTAGGACTATAAGCGGATTTGTTGGGTGGTAGAAACGTTTCTACCACCCAACAAAACCAGCAATAGGTTAAAATACTCTAATGAATTCGCTATCAGCTGTCCGACGTTCGGTCAATGACCTCGCGTTGTTCACAATACATTGCAAGCTCAAAAATGACCAACTCGGGAACCAATAATTTCCGAGGAAAATTGATGAGTTATTTTTTGTTTATTTAGTGTCACAAATCTACCATTTAAGTTTTCGGTACGCTGTCATTTACACCCTGAATGTTAGAAGAATTTATGTTGTTGCTAGCAGATCCAACAGAAGTTATCTTGGTAAAATTTACTCTATTTTATCTTACACTATTTTATTCAATATATAAAAATAGATTACTGCACTAACAACCCAAAAAAAAGAAATTGAACAAACTAAATCTAAGCTACACGCACTACAATTCCTTTCTGTTTAATTGATTTGATTTTATTTATTTATTTATTTTATTCACAAATTATTTTGAAGGATTTGATATAGCTACGTGTCACATCACTATTTCAGATGACATATTAGAACTTCTAGACTTCGAAATTTTAGCCAATTGTTGTTGCAAAATCAACAACAAACGAAGCAATAAAAAATTAATTAAAAGAAAATGATGGTGTTATTATACGAAAATATAACACGAAATAGAAACATGAAAAAAATAGAAGAAAATAAACATTAAAAATACAACAAACATGATATTTTCATTGATGTCATAGGAAGAAACTGCTGCTCATCTGAATTTTATCTCTTAGAGGTTTTATCCCTTAGTCCATAACATCCACAGCAAGAGAGGAAATAGTGTGTCATCATACCACGGTGTCGTTAACATTTCATAATTCAACTTTTATTCGAAAATTTTATGAAAAAACACTGACTTATTTTATTTTCTCGTATTTTTCTTATAAAACCTTTCCATTACCCATACTTAGGCGTTTAAATAACCGCCAATCGGAGCGTCCGCCATATTGGCGCCATGACCGCATGACGTCACTAAGCAAGGCACGTATGTCAAATGAAACATGCAAAATTTCAGCTCAACTGTTTTTTTTTATTATATAGAAGTAGCAAACGAGCATGCAGTCCACCTGATAGGAAGTGGCCACTGCCGCCCATGGACATCTTTAATCAACGCTAGATAACGTTGGTCTAACCTGGAGTTACAGATGCGTTGCTACTCCCGATGACTAAGGAGGTCGCTTTATATAAAAGTGAGCCAATAACCACACTCTTCCACCACACGCAGGAACTGCTTCACACTAGAAATAGGTTAGGCGGTGGTAACTACGGTGAGGTTGTAAGAGGTGGTAGAACTAGAGTAGTTCGACTGGGGAAGTACCACCGTCACACCTTTTTCTAGCGTGAAGCAATTTTTTTGCGTTTCGATGGAAGGGTATGGTTGCCGGCACACTTTTATATGAGACGATCATTATAGTCCTCGGGAGTGGCAACGCATCTATGATTGACTTCAGATAGAAACCCTGTTCTATTTGAAGTTGCTTACAGGTGTCCATGGGCGGCAGTGACCACTTACCATCAGGTGGACTGCATGCTCGTTTGCTGCTTCAATAAAAAAAAAAAACTACCCGATCGAGCTGTACCGGTTCTATCACCTTTTGCTAGAAATAGTTGTGGATCTCCCCGATCGGAGTACTGGTTCTATCGCTTGATAGGGTATGTTCGTATATTGATCACCATTTTGTAAATGTAGCGTTGTTATTATTTATTCGTTAAATTCCAGGGAATCCAAGATGTCGTCAGCCGGCCGTGGCCGCGGGTATACCGGACGGCATCATCTTCGCGAGACGAGGCCTGGTGACGCTGAACTGTCTGAGGAGGAGGCCGCTCGCACCCTGGCCGAGCTTAGTCCACGAGCAACCGGTAATTAATTTATCCTTTGTCGTCGACGGCCAGATGGAGAGCGGAGTTGGTAATAGGGTGCCGTTTTTACCCTTTGGAAACGGAACCCTAAAACAAATGTTAAAGGCGTGTGAAGTCTATCAATCAGCACTTGGACGCGGAGAGAAGTTATTAAGTTATCGTACTACTGTATTATTTTGCATGCTGTAGCCACCTATAAGTGGAATTACATGTATCCCAATACTTTAAATCTATTTCTGTTATTTTTATGTTTTAACATGTATTTCTGTTGGTGGTTCAATTGGAAAATAAAAAAAAAAGAGAAGAGTCGTGCCAGCAGTGGGATAATAATGGGTTGATGAGCCTAGCCGCGGTCGTCGAATAGCGGCCCGCGACCTCTACTTGTGCGGTCCGCCAGCATAGCAATATTAGACAACGGCGTCTCCGTTGTCTAAAATTGCTATGCTTCACTCTTACATATTAACTTCGTATTCGCACTTTTTACCTGGCTGCTTTAGGAGGGTAATGTTTTTCGAGCGTATGTATGTATGTTTGTTTGTATGTATGTCCATTTTTTTGGCACGCGCTACAGCTCAAACGGCTTGACAGTCCGTTAAGCCGTTTGAGCTGACATATCATTGAGTGACGTATGACATATCATTAGAATCGTCTTAGTTTGTAAAGTGACATAGGATATATAATTAAAAAAAAATGGTGGGGACATTTTTTTAACTATTGCGACAATATTATATGTATCAAATGAAATCTTGAAATATCTTTGTTTTTTGTATAGGCCTACGGGGGCACTTACAAATCCTCATTTACATTATTTTTATTTTACATTACCACCGGATCGGAAATGAAAGCTATTAAATAGGCCTATCTAAAAATATATATACTAATACTTTTACTTCACTATTTTAACCAAAACTCATATTTAAACTCAAAAATTTCGTTTTAAGCAGTCGAGTCTTTTGTTTTAATGTTTTTAACGATCTTACTACGACGACCCGCGTGGCCGAGCGGTTACCATACCGACCTAACGCGCTGTGGGTCCCGGGTTCGATCCCCGGCCAGACAGGCATCTGTATGATGAGTAGATTTCTGTTCTGGGTCTGGGTATTTGTGTATTCGTCTTTGTGTGTCCAAGGCACCCACGACACAGGAGAAAATCCTAGTGTGGGGCTATGAGTGTAGAAAGCGTGTTTAAGCGTATTTAATATAATAATAATTACTTTATTTCGGAGCTCCCATATGACTTCATGGTAGTGTTGGTATTATAATGGTTATACGTACAAAAGTCTTATAATATAGGAAAGAATACAATTGATGTTTTAGTAAACGTTTTTGTCGTCTTTATCTTACAGTTTCAGCTTCTTATTCAATGTGAAAAAGTGTTTTACGACATTATTTGTCTGAAATTACAACGACATCGTCAAAAGAATCTAAAAACTCACTAAGACTAAGAGTTCTAAATTCCGTTAATCTCGAGTATGGCTGAAAACATCGTTAAAAGTTCCAATTTAGTGTCAGTGTTCTTAAAAAGACCTATTAATTTACGTTACACTACAGTATACCGTGGCAAGGTACGCGTGGAGTGCGCCCGTAAATTCTTGTGAATACGTAAATAAGTAATACGTGCGCGCGTGACTCAACCGGTGAAATTTATAACTCTCGTGTGCAGAGTTTTAAACACATCAGCTTAATTAATTCCTTTTTGAATTCCTACTGCTCTTATTTTCACGTGAATGCGAAGATTAAATTTGCTCCTAACTGGCGACTTTAGGTCACGGCTTTTTGATATATTGTACCTCACTGGCGCTCGTTTCAGATATACTCGTTCAGTTTCGTCAACATTATTCAAATATTTTTGAAATAAAGTAAAGTGGTAGTTTAGTTACAAAATTCGTTCACCGCCACTTCAGATCGTTTGTACATCAGTTATTAGAGACAAATGATCGCTTGCTATGTAATAAAAATGTGGTTATCCTAGACGCTTTGACCTTTTTTACTCGCTGCGTCAGAAAGACGATAAGGGTTTTTAGACACCTTGTCAAATAATAGTATGTAGGACAATTTAAGAGAATAGGACATGGAAAAATCTATACTTTGTATACTAATATTATAAAGCAGTAGAGTTTGTTTGGTTGAACGTGCTAATCTCAGGAACGACTGATTCGAATTGATTTTTTTTTGTGTTGAATAGTAAATTTATCGTGGAAGGCTTTATGCTATATATGTAACATCATGCTACGTTTGTTTGTTTTTAATAAATTGTTTTGTAATAAACGCGTGTGAAACTGCGGGGCAGAGCTAGTAACATTATATATAGTACTCGAAAAGGTCTACAGTTATAGCAGAAATAGAGTGAAACTAGATAATACTGGGCCATGGTTCCCTGTGAATAGAAGTGTAAGACAAGGAGACCCGATATCGCCAAAACTATTTATAGTAACATTAGAAACAATAATTGAACAACTAGACTGGAGTTAACACGACATAATGATTGAAAATAACTAAATCAATTACGATTCGCTTATTCTTTACTGTATTCTTTATTTTGTACTTTGCACTATTCCTTAATCTGATTTTTGCACCCTACCTATTATTTATGCTCATACTAGTTTTATTCTATGGTTGTCTGTAAAAAAACGCTGTTTAGCGATAAGAACGATATTTGTATTTGAAAATTGTAAATTATCATTGTATTTTCTTTGGTATAATATCTTTTCTTTGGTATAATAAAGTATATTATTATGATTATTACGTAGAAGGTTTCACCTGTTGAGCTTTGCACTTAGTTATTGGGATCCTTACCTCTTATCCTTGACTCAAAACCTTAGCATATAACCGAAACTACAATGGTTTACTCGCTTCCTTCGTGCATGCATATAAAACGCATAACACTTATTTTTTCGAAATAACAAAATGGAAGGCTACTTTTTTAAATAATGACTAAATCTTATACGTATTTTTAATGTCACATACATTGCTCTCAAAGTGTTACAGACAAAACGTAGCAGCAAACTACTACAGGTATGTATGCCGATACTGTCTTTATAGTTTAACTTCCGAGAATTCTGCTTTTTAAAAACTTTTATTTTTTAAATATAACCACAATATTTCATATAAAGTTCCAGTTAGTATTCTAATGGGTAAAGGTTTGCGAAGTTTTATGAAGTATGCCGTGATTGAGATTATTTTATTGCTTGTCAAGGTAGAAAACGAAATTTTCTTCGAATAAAAATAATGTACCTAATCGATTTATGGAAATGCTTCCGAGAAATTTTATAAAAATGTCTTATTTAAAATTGGAGGAAGTATCTTTGCATTCTGCACACGTCCGCAGGCCTTTCTGGTGAAGATAAATAAGTTAGGGAGCCCGATATTTCACTTCGAACCAATATCGTAAAACGGTAGGAAGAAATACTCAGTAATTACTTCCTTTATAATTTTGTTATTCGAGGAAAAATGCTTTATTTAATTTTCTTTTATCCCTATGAAGTGAATTTTAATTAAATTTAAATGACCCGATGAGCTTTATATATTAGTATGATTAAAACTCGATCAAATCTAATCAGTGCCATTAATTAGATAGATATTCTGATGTAATTTAAGTGCAAATAATTTAGTGGCACGCTCCAAATTTTGTCCAATAAGTCCTGTTAAAGCTATTTTTAATCGCTTTCCAAATAACTGAACAGACAAAATATAGATCGATTAAAAATTATAATATGGTTTTTGTGGTGGTGGCTTAACAACAACATAGAAAAATCGGAAATATTTTAAGTGTTATATGATACTTTCATTTTATTTATTAGTAAAGGCTAAGAATGTATACAAGTAGTTATTTAATAAATGAATTACATATAAAATTTGAATTCCTAAAGTTTAGTCCATATTATGTCGACTCAACAGTTTTCAGGGATGATAAACGTATTGGGACACATAAGAACATTTTTTGTATTTCAGTGGCATTGCCATTAAAACGGTTTTATGTCCTCATTTAATTGTTGACATTATGAATAGCACTTTTGAAATACATGTTTCGATATTCATACGGTACATTTATCGTAACTACTGTTGGGCCGAAGTAAATAAATTTACGTATACGCAAAATAAATCTTGCGTAAGTAGAAAAAAACGTACAAGTGCAAATCGGATATCTGTTTCAGAACTAGATTTTTTTTTTATGAACAATAACTTTTTAATAATTGCTTTGCATTTACTAAATTATCCGTTTTGTAGATAATAGAGTAATAGTATGGCAAAACATTAATTTTAGAAATTATTAGAGTATCCACAACAGCCTATATATTAACGAGTCGTTGCCAAACGGCAGACGGGGTGCCATTAATCTACGTCCAGTGATAAAGGTGAGCCTGGCCTAGCTTCAGCCGCCTACATCACCGTCCGAATAGTAATCCTTTGGAAAGCCTGAAGTCTGTTTTTATGTCTTACCAGGCCTTTTAGGTAAGATTCATAATTATTATAAGTTATAACCAATTTGGCCCAGCCATTCTCGAATTTAGGACTTAGTAGCAAAAATGAAATACCTGTTTCAAAAATTGGATCCTAAACTTATACGTAATTTGTGCATATCAAAGATACGCGTAAGTGCGGTTGTTTTTCATGAAATACAATAGGAGAGTTAATTCCGTTAACTAAACTGAAAAGTTGAACTTGTAAAGGAATTACTATTTAACTTTGTTAATGGAGAAGTGGAAAAAATATTTATTTTGTATTGACGGCGATGTAGTGGAATAACAAGGCTAATTTACTGTGCTAAGCATTTTCGTTACAATTCGTTCAAATGTTTGTTGGTTGTACAAATAGTTAAGAAGATAAGTGACACAGGGCGAAATTTAATTCTTTAATATTACATGCCTGAAGAGGAATATCGGTAACATAACGAGGACCTGTGTGATGACGTACTCATAATACCGGTCCAATATGCAATACATGACGACCCGCGTGACCGAGCAGTCACCATACCGGTCTGACGCGCAGTGGGTCCCGGGTTTGATTCCCGGCCAGACAGAAACATGAATGATGAGTTTATATTTCTGTTCTGGGTCTAGGTGTTTGTGTATTTGTCTTTGTGTGTCCATGGCACCCACGACACAGGAGAAAATCCTAATGTGGGGCTATGAGTGTAGAAAGCGTGTATTTCACCTGCGACCCCAGCCAGTCAGCTATCTGAATGATAAAGTTAAATTTCTGTTCTGGGTCTGAGTGTTTAAATGTTTATCTTTGTGTATGTCTATGACACTCACGACACAAAAAACCTGTTAAAGACTATGAGTGTAAAAAGACTTTACTATACGAATATTTTTTTTTTTAATTGGAGACCGATAGAATAAAGATTAGATATGAGGATCAAATGAGGCTAAACTGTATGTTTATAGTTCAGTCATGTGTTTGAGGGACTGACAACTGTTTGTTTCTGATCTCGGCATGCTTACGTATAAAAGTGTTTGTTAGTGTAATTTAAAATAGCTAATATGAAATACACGACTTAGACGCGAAAATGTGCACAAAATATTCAATATCTACCAAAAAAAAATTCAACGTATACAAAGTAGCACGTAGTGTTACATACGAGCCATGAGTGTAATTTGTCAGCTATTTCTTATATCCAAACGTCACTCCCACCCTGTGGAGCACTCTGTCGTCACAAATTTTAAACTAGTCCAAAAACATTGTATTTTAAATTGCTTTCTAATTGCTGCGTTATTATAAAATAAGATTTTTAGATATTACGGGTACACTTTCGTCTTTATACGCACGTAGTTAACTAACAGATACTTTCAATGCTAAGAATGTCTCGATAACACAATCACTACGATGATCCTCGTGGCGTAACGGCAACCATACCAGTCTAAAACGCGGTGGGTTCTGGATTCGATCCCCGGCCACATAAATATTTGATTTAGATTTCTGTTAGAGACCTGGTTGTTCGTGCATTGGTCTATGTATGTGTCAATGGCACCTAAGACTGTAGGTTAGGCTGTAGGTGCATAAAGATTTAACCGTTGATATAATACATTAAATATTATATTCAAGATCGTTACACAGCCTTTTTCTAATTATTCTTAAAATAAACAATACAAGAACATGCGAAACTATTGTTTAGCCAGGGGAGATCGTTCCCGTGCATTTTATCTGAGAATTTTTTACCATGTTTTATTTACGTCCGACCCAAATCAAAAACAGAATAGCCGGACATAAAAATGATGTAACATCGTAAAAAAGCTGAAAGATACAATCATTAATACAAACTTTGTATTCCGATGATTTGTATCTTTAGGTTTGTTGTTTTGTAATTTTTACGGTCGGGGATGTTTCCCCTCGCGTGGCTACCTTGCGTAATCGTATTTTATATCAACAATGGCTCTTATCTGTAAAAACGTATTTGAAATTCATGGGCCCGCTTCGTTGAAAAATTGTCTGGTTTTTTATGTTAAACCACTTACGACGCTAATAAAAGTCAGCCGTGCCTAATATTCAAAGGCTCACGTAAGCTTGCTCTTCGTTAGAAGGTTACACAAAAAGGTAAAACACTTTTTGCGTGCCTTCTAGTCTAGCGAAGGTACCTACCTCAATATTGCACGCGACCTTGAGACATTGTAAATGAGAAAGATTAAAGATTATGTATACATATTTTTACAGAAAACAAAAGGAATACTGAGGCCTGGAATTTATTCATACATTGTTCGTATTATCAAAGTAATTATAATAATGAGACATTCGTAACATGTTATTAGGTTTTCTAATGTAAATCGTTACATTTTATGTTACATACAAAGATTACTTGAAATCAAAACATGTTTAAAATGAATGAACAACCTTATATACTCATATTATCTTTACAAATAAAAGAAAATTCTCCGAAAATTCAAGAAAGGTTGCAACAATTTGGATATATTTAGTTAAGTCCAAGAAAGGCTTTTTGAAGTAAAAACAACTGTACCTGTAGAAACGTAACTTGACTTTCATGATAAAAATATAATACTTAAGTTCAAAGTTACCATAAGTATATGTTTATAATAAACTAGCTGAAGTATGCCTACTTCGCTAGGGGACAAATATATTTAGGTTTTATTCGTTGGAGTTACACGATAGCCCTTTCGAATACAAAATTAAGTTTTCAAACTTTACATGTGCCATCAAAAATTATGATATTATTAGTGTTATCTTTTCATTTAATGGTCATATGAAAGTCTGCAATGAAAGGGAGTACTGACTTTACTAAAATAATCGCCATTAAAAGTAGTTTATAAATTGGCTAAGTAAATAAACTACATCCATTCAAAACTTCATGTAAATTGAAACAGTGGTTATTGCATGATTGCGTAACATACAGACCATCTCATGTTTAGATACTAGTATAGATTTTACGTTACTGATCCTATTTTACTGTTCCTATAATAAGTTTATATAATTGTTGTTTCCCATTTTTGGTTATTTTTTTATACGAAAGGAGTAGTAAACGAGCATGCAGTCCAAAGTAAATGGTTACTGCGGCCCATGGAAATCTGAGAGCAACATCGTATAGAACAGGGGTTCTATCTGAAGTCGCTCACAGATACGTTGCTACTCCCGAGGACTAAGATGGTCGTTTTTTAAATATGTGAGTCGGCAACCACACTTTTTCACCGAAACGCAAGAACTGCTTCACGCTAGAAATAGGTGACCAATAACTATATTTCAGATGCTGTACAAAGCTTAGACGTATAATAGCAGGAAAAAAGACTGGCTATGTACGATAATTTACGTTTTATACTGTAGACAGGTGAAACACGTTTTAATGATTAGATCCTTTGTTGGAATTTTTCAAGCCCGAAGCTCTCGATAACTTTTAATTAGCACGATCCATTTATACTTTTACATAGTGAATAAAACTGATTTAATACTTGTTATTAAAAGCTTTTAATTAAATTGCAATGTTTGTATGTATGTTTGGGTCAAATCTTGCAAGCTGAATTTAACCCACTTCTCAGTGCCCGATCGAGCTGAAATTTGGAATACACATTAAGTTCTGATGACAATGCAATTGTATATAATCAATATTGTTGTTATTCCAAAATGGCCGCCGCAACACAATGGCGAAATACATATTTTTGTTCAACCCATCCTTCATGGGTATCAGGTGAAAGAGCTTAATTTGTAGAATTCAATACAGTAAAGAAAAAGCTTGCTTTTAAAAATACTTTTTATATTGATTTATTTTATATAATCGTACTCCTATAGATATTGAGTAATTATTAAAAGTATTTGTCAATAACATATTTGAGATATTATTTTTTTATAACTCAACTACGGCGAAGCAATTAAAGAGTCATGTTACTCGTTTCTCGTAAACAGTTTGTATATACGTTTATCTATTTTTTCATTCTAACTAATAAATTACTTAACGAAATTATAACGTATGACCTATCATTTATATCGCCTGTATCGTCGCTGGTTTTAAACAGTATTTTAAATTCAAAGTGTGAAAGGATTTAACAGGTCATAAAAAGATGAATTAAACTTCATAAAGTCGGTCACAACTGCATTGCTACTCTAGCGGACTGCTAAGTTTAGGAGGTCAAAATAAATACTAGACTATACGGACGAAAGCTTAATGGTTGACATTAAAGATATTTAATTTTAATGATACATTATTCATTTTAATATGCACTAAAATCTATCGATTACCACATACAGTTTTATTGCCAAAGTTAAACAAAAACGCGTAACAGCATTTTAATCCACGAAGTATAAAATAAATGTTGGCGTATCTCAATTACAACATAATCCGTAGTGCATGTATGAAATTAAAATTGTATCCCAAAGAAATGACATTGATATTTCGTGGCACCATTCCAGTTTTTAATCGGTATTCCCAATTACTCATTTATCAAGTATTAACAGTTAATTTACACACATGCTTGTTGGAAATGTTTCAAGATTCATTTTTTAATTTACGCCAACATCGGTAACGAGAACCACACTATTTATCCGCTATCGTTTAACCATTGAGGATTTTATGGTTCTTATAATAAACATACTTCTTCTATTTAATGATATCTGTTAGTTGGTTTTACGCCCACTTGGGCTAAGTTGACTGGGAATCGTTCTCAGAGGACTCCGGTGCTTTTCTTTAGAGATCCTGGAGTCGTCTTTGTAGCGCAGAGGACGGCACCGGAGTGAGGTCAAAGTTACTCCTCGAAAATAAAAATCATTTAATGTAGAACAAAAGGTAGATTGTAACAATTTTTAAAAATTGAAAAATACCTTTCAATCTCAGATTAAAACTAGTAATCACAACATTCTAATTTTAATTATTATTAGTTTTAATGCTAAAATGAAAGATATTGATGGAACTTATAGACACTTTCAACTTTTGAGATATTTACTTATAGTCCCATACCGTCCTGGACTGTATGGTTTTTTCATTCCAAAAGAAAATCTACTCACAGCAATAGCCGCGGAGTGGTCACTCAGAACCAAATATACAAATGTCCAATTAGAATTCCATTTCAAGTTTGGGATTTGGGGTACATGATTATGTGTCGGATGTGTGTGTACATGATATCGACACGGAATACCTTAATAATTGGAGATAACATAATTATATTATAATATCGCATACCAATAATATCCACCGGGATATCCTGATGTTCCAAAGTAATTAAAAGTACATGGACATCTATTAGTAACCTCAAATTAAAATGAGTTCTACGTGAGCTCGGTCACAGACGCGTAGCTACCCCCGGGGACTAATCGGCCGCCACGTGATAGTACGATGTATGTTATCACACTGTACACCAAAATCAAGGTTTCTAACAGATGATTAAAAGATAATTCGCACCCTTTCAAAAATCCTTTATGAAATATTGCAAAGTTAATAATCTCTATAGACCGATATTTTACATTAGAGTCATGCGAATATATGTATAAAATCACCAATAAATGTTGTTTTATAATATTGTATATAACTTACGTGCATGATGCTAAAACAAAAAGAAATAATTTTAAAATGTTGATTGTCTCTGATTACCAAACTTTCTGTAACTGATAATACCGACATTGTGATTCTGAACCTTTTACACTACAACTTACAATTTTATTTTAAAAAAAGAGTAATACAATGTGATCAAAACCAAGTTGAAAAACTAACCATGTTACCAGTACATCTGTCACATCTTTACCAGAGTTTCTGAAAACAAAAGTGGTATAAATAATTCCAAAGCAGCTCCCATGGTTGCCTCTTCAGTACTTATGATTTAAGAAATTAAGACGACGCGGAAATAACACCGCCTCAGAACATTTGGCACAGAAGGAAAATTATGCTGAGAAATTTCAAAGATTTACGAATGAGAGCTGAAGTTCTTTGCTTCTCGTCTTGTTTTATGCGGGAAAGATCCCATGAGACATAAAATCATTGCGCTAAAATGTTTTGTTATTACACGAATATGGAGAATAAATGGAACAATAATTTCGACAGAGAAAATTAACAAAAATATGCTATATTTATTTTCTCTCACCACAATATTTTTCAACTGTTTAAGCTGCCTGCTTTCATTTCTTTCTTCTTTTTATATCCTCTTCAATGTTTTCTTCTTTTTATCAAGGAGATTCAAGTAGCAATCGAATAGGCAGTTCACATGATGGCTAGTGGTCAATGCCGCCCATGGATGTCTATCCAATTCATATAGTATTCTGTCTGAATTCAAAATGCGGTGCTACTCCTTAGAGATAATATGGTCACCTCATATATGTCATATGCCATATTCAAAAAATACTTATTAATACTAAAATATTTACCAGGTGGTACAACTAGTGTCGTTCGACCGAGGAGGTACCACCGCCGTTCCTAATTCTCGTGAAGCAGTACTCGCGTTTCGGTGGAGGGGTGTACTGACTGATTGACCGGTGTACCGACTGACTTGTATTTGAAGCGAACATCCTAGTCTTCGGGAGTAGCAACGCATCTGTGTTCGAGTTTAGATAGAACACTTGTTCTGTATGAATTTGCTTACAGATGTCCATGGGCGGCACTTACCATCAAGAGGACTGCATGCTCGTTTTCTACTTCAGTCTGAAAAAAACAAATACCTCAAATAATACCAACTTGGACTATTTAAATGACTAAGTCTAATACAACCCCTGATACCACATTGTCTCATCACAGACATCGTATATCGACTAAGGTCTAAGTTAAGCAATACGATTATAGGGGAAGCTTTGTCTGACCGCCGCTAATCTACGGCAATCCAACTTGCCGTTGCTGGCACATATCCAGAAGCCAACGTCACTGAGATTAAGAGCATAGATGCATAACGAGAGCACTTCAAATACGAAACGCATTATCTTGAGTCTACAAGGTCCCATCGAAACAAAAGGCAGCAACCAACTAATTAAGCAATCCATACATACAATGTCGATGAAAGAAAAAAGAAAGTTCCCTAAAGTGTCTATATATCGCGTATATGTTAAAAATAAATAGTTTGGGCAACCGAAAATAAGCGACAATAGAAATGTCTGTTTGTCTGAGTGTGTGAATTTGCATCAAACGAAAACGACTGTTAAAGGTGTTAAAATAAATCCGGGGACTCCAGGGTGGTACCAACGTCACAATCTTTTCTAGTGTGAAGTAGTTCGTGCGTAATGATGCAAAGGTTTGGTTGCCGGTTGATTTTTATAAGAGTCGACCATCTGCCATTTAAATAAAGGCATTTAAGTACACTATTTCGCAAATGTAATAAATAATTTTGACTGCATTTTACAATACTAGTCACTGTAAGTTTGTATAATTTATGTTTAAAGTCTTCACTTTTAAAGAATTAAAAAAAAGTCTCAGAAAAGCAAATTATTGAAGATGTTTTTCTTTGTTTAAAATATTTGATGATTTCTTATACCTACGTGATAACAATACTAATCAAAAAACTAACGTAGAGCAACGCTAAGAAAAAAGTAGTTACAAATGCAGTAAATTTTAAAAAGGAGATAAATGAAACTCAATTAAAAAATATTAAAATTGAGCCAAGAATATTCAACGTAGAGAACTGAAATTTAAATAACTAACGGAGTTATTGCTGTTTTTTACAAAAGGCGTATTGAAAATCAGTGTAAAAAGTCCTTCGTAAAGACTTTTAATACCAGAAACAATTTCGAATGAGTGATAGGTGAAATTTGAAGTAGAAAACCACAAATTTAATCAAGAGTTCGTATGATCAATGTATGCTAAATAAGATGCGAAAATTCATATAGCTTAGTCATCGCTATTTACAAAAAGTGTGTTAATACAAAGACACCTTGATTCGAACAGACAAAGCCTAGAATACGTCATGACATAAGCAAAATCTTCCGCCTCAAAATACCGTCTTGATGTCACGATATGAGAGCCAAAAGATTAACTGCAAAGCTTAAGCTAAGTAGAGGATTACGTGGGAAATGTAGTAGCACTGCGACAATTTTATGTAGCTGAAGAAAATGGTTTTACGGCTGAGAGCAATGTACTTTACCAAAGTATGTTTATTTTGTGGCTTTCTAGATTTAGTGTGTAGCAAAAAGTATTTTTCTACAATAGTGATCTGTTTTTATTACTTTATCTAGCGTTGTGCCATACATTATTTATGTTTCAAGAAATATATTTGCTTAAATTTAATGCTTTGCAAGTTGCAAAGGATAATTTAGAACATAAAATATATGTATATTATCCTGATACCAATTTCTGTGAATAATCACAATCAACAATGCAAGAGAAATATTAATGTTTGCCACATAACAAATTTCAAGAAATAGCCAGGGATTCTACCGGGGAAGTACCACCGCCACACCTATTACCTAATATAGATATAACAATTATAATTATAATTAGACATAGAAATGTCTAGCGTGAAGCAGTTCTTGCGTTTCGGTGGAAGGGTGTGGTTGCCGGCTCACTTTTATATGAGGTGACCATCTCGGTCCTCGGGAGTAGCAACGCATCTGTGATAGACTTCATATAGAAACCCTGTTCTATAGAACATCATATAGACTTCATATAGAACCCCTGTTCTATATGAAGTTGCTTACAAATGTCCATGGGCGGCAGTAACCACTTACCAT
>DWNE01002700.1:0-18162 GCA_018249875.1 Cecropterus toxeus | reverse complement strand
CCCTTCCACCGAAACGCAAGAACTGCTTCACGCTAGAAATAGGGGTGGCGGTGGTACTTCCCCGGTCGAACTACATTGGTTCTACCACCTGGGAAATAATAACGTAAATAGCGTATAAAGTAATAACGGCAATGGGGTACCTTGCACTTTATGTTTAAAACATGTTATTTATTAACATATAGTAGATAAAAGATATGTAATAAAAAATGTAAGTTAGATTTGAAGATACCAAAACTCAAGTGTGTTGGACACATTATAGAAAAGACTATAATCCTAAATCCATAGACAATAAACTGGTATAAAAAGTGTACAACGTGTGCTTCGGTTGGAATAGTTCCGTTTCGCGATTCGCAAACGTCAAGAGCTCATACGTCAAATAAGTCAATGCCATTGCCATTTTGCTCGCTGTGTTTCTGTTTACTTTATTGTTTTGTCCTTATAAATAAAATTTATTGCGAGCCGTTGACTCGGTTCAAACTGCACTTCACGCATCGTGAATAACTTTAAAGTTATTAGCTATGTTAAAATTTGGTTATTAAATAAGTGTACTTCCTAGTGATTAGCGAAAATGGCGAGACTACGCCGTGACCTGTTATGGATGGTGAGCGAGCCGGCTTAATCTTTAAACTACAATTTCCTACGTGTCTCTCAACACGTAGAATTTTGTACACGTCATAATTCAATTTAACTCGTATTTCAAACCTTATTATGACTTCTGCTATTAATTATTTTTTACCGTTTCATTTCAGGCGGTATTATGTTTAGTAGTAAGCGTACAACATTCAGTTCAAGTAAAGAAGCCGAAAACGTCTATAGTAAGCAACATCGAGGACATGAAAGATTTCAAAAAACTGTTGCGTACTAAAACGAATGTCTTAATCCTATATATAAATTCACCTAAAGCCTCCCACGCGATTTTGGACGTGGTGAAAGACGTTGCGGATACTATGAAAGGCCAGGCGACGCTAGTTTCGATTGATTGTAATAGGTAGATATTGAACTATTCAATATATTTTATAGTTTTTATTTTAAAAAGCAAATGAGAGTGCAGTCTATTACATGCTCATGGAGGCAGTTGGTTATTACGGTGGTAGATACCAGATGTTTTGCTACCCCTAAGAACTAAGCTGGACGCCTCATGTATGTGTATCTCTGTTCCCACACTCTTTGAACTAGAATACCGCAGCATGTTACATTGTTGTAATTATTAGTATTGACTGAAGCTTCGGTTTCGGCCCCGTCGGGCAAAAAGAACATCTTCGGAAAAAACCCTCGATTGAGTTTTAGCTGAAGCCAAAGGCTCACAAGCGCCTAAATTGAATGAAAAATAATAATGCATTGTACAGCATATACATGGTTAATCATAATGGTATGTAAAAACTCCATTGCGAGCTTGCATCGCCAGTTGTGTATGACACCTACATTAATTGAGCTGTTATCATTTTAGAAAAATAGCCAAGTCAGCTGTAGAAGTTATTTATATCCAATCATCTTTATTTACAAAGATATAAATAAAAATTGGTAAAAAATCACTTTTAGCCAATTTACTACTGAATTTCTATGGTTTTTTAACCTTTGGCTTTTGCTTTGGCCAAAGATTGTGGTCATAGCCAAATGATAGGCTTCAGGTTTGGCCAAAAGTTGAACTTTGGTCTGACACTAGTTAGGCAGATGCATGATGCGTTGGTACCTTTAGATTTGAGTCACAGAAGATTAAATCTACATTTTCTACCCTCAAAGCCTGACAATCTGATTGTTAGGTGGATGCCAAGAACAAGTACACTTAAAGACGAGTACACATCAAATTGACCAGACATTATTTACTGGTTTCTGTCTGTCTATGGGTTTCCTGAAACTGATCTACCAAATGGTGATTTATATTTAACTTTAAGCATGATTCGCATCCTACCAGAAGTAGTATGTTTATTTAAATACTTGAAAATTAACTTGTATAAACTACGTAAGTTTCATCATATTTACTCAGATCTTTTCGCACACCCAAGCTTGGTAGTAAAATAAATTTATAGGGTCTTTGTTTTCCCATTGAGACAGTGAAAAGAACATAATCATAATACAATGCAATTACTTAAACTTATGTTATCTATCTTACCTAATCATATGTATAAACATTAGATTTTAGAACCAGTTATGATATTGTAGGTTATAATAACATGTGGGATATGAGTAATTAGCTAGGTACTAGAAGAGTAGAAATAGAATGCTCATGTCCACATATTTTTATAACATCCTTGGATAAAGTGACATAATATTGTATTATTGTCACATTACACTGATACAAAGTACTGTTATAATAAAATAGTACGAGTAATCTGGTTATAATAATATAGGAATAAATCCTCTAATTATTATTAGCTTACACATACGGCCACCCTTGAAATGGCAAAGGGAGCAATCAATTTAGAAGACAAGTCTCAGTTGACATCTTAGTGGGTACATTACCCACAAATTGACAAATTTGACAAAAGAGACATAAACTTAAGGTGTTGTCTAGATCTTCCCAGTTCATTGCTTGCATGTGTAAGCATGCCTGGGACTTTAAGGATAAGCAAGGAGGCACTATTTTTGAACCTTGCTCTATCCTAAAACTTTCCTCAGGTTGGCCCTGCTTACACACTTTAATTTTTCTGCCAATGGAATGCATGACCCAAATTAAACAATACACAATTAAATGTGACATTTAATTGTGTATTGTTTAATTTGGGTCATGCAATTTCATTATTAAAGAATCTTTAGATCTATTCTACATTACTGTAGGAAATACATATAAATAGGTACAATATGATTATTCTGAGTCTGGGTGATTGTCTACTGGTCTTTGCGTGTTTTAACTGCCTATAAAATGATCTCAGTCTGGGATTATGATGAAGGAGTCATATAGAGCATTAAAATAATAAACAATGCAGATATACATACACTATTAACCATATTCTTCCTTGTAGTGATGCAAAGAAGATTTGCAAGAAACTAAAGATACCTTTAGACAAGCCATACTATATAAAACATTACAAGGACGGAGAGTTCCACAAAGACTATGACAGAGGGGAAACTCTTAGTGCCATGACAAACTTCCTACGAGACCCCACCGGAGATTTGCCGTGGGAAGAAGACCCCAATGCTGCTGACATATTCCATCTCTCTGATGGCGAGGTAAATTCATTTTAGATGTAAATATTGTTCAATGTGTAAATTGTCATTGATAGAATGGAATTAATGTTGTATTCTTTAAATTGTGATCGTTTTTAGGGTTCCGTATCCAAAGGGTAAAAGGGAACCCTATTGCAAAGACTGCTGTACATCTGTCTGTCACTGTATCTCATGAACTCTGGTAGCTAGACAGTGGAAATTTTCACAGATTATGTATTGGTGTTGGTGCTATACGACAAATACTAAAAATATAATGAAATGAATATTTTATAGCGGCTCCCATACAATAAACGTGATATCTTTGCCGTTTTTCATAGATAATGCTACGGAACACTTGGTGCGCGAGACCTTACTCGCACTTGGCCGGTTTTACGTGCAATCATTTTACTATGTAAATCATATGACTATCATTTACAGGCTCTCAATAAGTTCCTGAGGCGCGGTGCCGCATCTAACAAAAAAGCTATGATAATGTTCTACGCTCCTTGGTGCGGTTACTGCAAGACCCTCAAACCTGAGTATGTCCAGGCAGCAAATGATCTAAAGGTGAACTTTATAATAATAATAATAAATTTAACTCTATTATAACTCAGTTATAATAATAGGGCGTCGGGTCTATACCAAAAATAAACTGGTTAAACCTGATTATAAATTCTATTATCTACAGGTTCAGGTAAGTTGATTCGGGAAATGTATTTGCTATTTAATAAAATACTTAACCTTAGCACAAACAATCTTTAGTCAGAAATGGAATTTGAGATCAAAAATTTTAATGTCAAAGTTACCATATAAAAAGAATAACCTCATAATAATGCAGTTTATTAAAAATCCCAAAATAACAATTTATCGTTATATCCATTTCATAAATACATAATACATGAAACAAAATAACGAAGCCCGTCAAATTCGTTTCACCCAGTCGAAAGTTCTGAGGTAAAAACCAAAAAGGAACATGGTCGATTTGGAACCTCCTCCTTTTTTAAGTCTGTTAAAAACTATGCACAGTAATTTCAACATTTACTTATTGTTAAAAACAAGTATTAAATTTTTTTATAAAATGTGTATGAAATAAATGTCGTGTAATTTCTTTAACATACAGACAATATACTATTGCATAAAATTTTTAATAGTCTTCTTAACATGTTTACGTGAAATCTGAAAAGAGTATGCAATATTTTAAGTCTCTATTTTGGTTACTTCTACAAACTATGTTAATAAGGTTGTGTTTTGTAATAGCATTATCTTTTGACTTTGATTGATTAATAGCTCAGAGTATGATGCATGACTGAAATATTTTCTTTGATTAAATATAAGTAGCGAAATAAAAAAATATTTCCTTAAAGTTAAGAATGCATTGGCTTTCTCTGGTGAGCCTCCAATTCTATACCTAGATTATGGCAGATGTCCATAAGCGGACGGGAGAGCCCACTGGACCAGTGGACTGTGTGTTTGTTTTTTATTTTGGAATAGTAAGATATTTTCTGTTCCAGGGTGAGGCCCTACTCGCCGCGATAGATGTGGCAAAACCTGGCAACTCCAAAGTGAGGCAACTGTACAACATCACGGGTTTCCCGACACTTATGTTCTATGAGTAAGTATTATGTTCAATCCATTATTGTTTCACTGTTAGGCATAACTTCTGAATGAGTTATAGGCCATAAGCCACCGCGCTGGATTAGTGCAAATTGGTAGACTCCACATTCCTATGTAAACCTATTTTATTTTTGAATTCTCTTTAAAACTTAAGCGCATTTGATATCTGAAAGTTATGTATGTTGGTGAAGGAAAATATCGTGATCGACATGCTTCATGAATTTTTTTAAAAATATTATTAAAGGCCTATGAAGTATGCAAATGTGTACTAAATCAGTGCTGTGGACTATGGCCCTAATCCAACTCACTGGGAGAGGAGTATCAGAGCCAGTAGTGGGACACTAATGGGTTGACTGTGAAACATTACATTTTAATTACGAAATGTAGCAGTTTCAGGCATCTTAAAATTTTTTTTAAGATTGAAGGAGCAAATGTGCATGCAGTCCACCTGATGGTATGTGGTTACTGCCGCCCATGGACATTTGTAAGCTACGTTTGGTAGCTGTTCCATCATAGAAGTTCCACCTGAACTCAATCTCAGATCCGTTGCTACTCTCTAGGACTGAGATGGTCACCTCATATATAAGAGAGCCAGCAACCACACCCTTCCAACGAAACGCTTCAAAGAACTGCCTCATGCTAGAAATAAGTGTGGCGGTGGTACTTCCCCCGTTTTTTTTCTTAGCTAATTATTTCTTTTTTTTTTGTCGCAATTAGCCACAAATGTGGCAGGGGTACCACCCTGGTCGAAGTACACTGGCTCTACATGAGAACATGTAGTACATAGAATCATTTTTACAGTCAAAGCAATGTTGTTTCAGAAAAGGCCAATTTCGTTTCCCGTATAACGGCGACAACAAGCGCCAGGCGATAGTAGACTTCATCAGGGATCCGACAACTTACTCCCAGACGAAGAAGAAGGAAGCAGCAGACGAAAGTTGGAGTGTTGACACCGAAGTTGTGCATTTGACCGGTAAATTATATATTAGTAGTCTCTGATCTCTGAAATTTACCAATGTCTACCAATTTCGCACTTAGCCAGCGCGGTGGGCTACGGCCTAAAACTCTCTTACTCTGCGAGAAGACCAGTGCCAGCAGTGGAACAATAATGGGTTGACGCTGATCTCTGAAATAAGTTGATGAAACAAAAGTTCCTATAATAAGGTAACTTAAATTTCTAAATCTGAACTGAAATCCAAACGCTATAAGAAATATGTAAATTCTAACAAATACTTGGTAATATCAATACACTATTGTTTTTGCCTAAGGTATGGCATAGGGCATCTTATGGTCTCTCCAAGAGTTTATGCACATGGACAGACTTTTTGTTTGAGCGCTACATCAAAGTTGTAGTCAACGATTTCTGCTACACCAACTCTTGGACACTCAGGGGAGAAAGAAGAATCTGACTGGTGTCGACTTCAGTTTATTGAAATCAACTGCATGAAGTCACAAGTATATGCGTTTACCTCTAAAAACCTTTTTTTGTGTATAGGGAAAAGCGTGGGGATATTGGAGTTGACTTGTATGATGTGCAGTGTTGGAGTTATTTGGAGGTTGAAGGCAATTTGGCCGCCAGGAATCGTGGTATTGCTGAGCAAAGAAGTACTTAACTAGGGAGCTATTTCTGCTCGATAAGGCACTAGTGAAGTCCAACATGTATTACTGATCGCCTCTCTGTGCTGGAGGGTCACGTTAAACTAACACCGGCCAAATTGTATAGAAGTCAACGTCTGGAGGATCACACATCGGTTAGGGGTTATCCATAAATTATGTTACACGATCTGGGGGAGGGGACGGATCAATGAAGTGTGACAAGGGATTGAGGAGGGGTCCTAAATTTCGTGACATCACATTTACAATGTTTATAAGTATCAAAATCTCGTTCATAAATTGAAAGCTGCTTTAATTTAATGATTTCTATGCGTCAAATGACAAAATGTGACATCGCACTAGGAAGTGGGCAGGTCTAACAAATGTGACCAGCTGTGACAAGACAGGGGAGGAGTCAAAAAGTTGGAAAATTTTTGTGGAGGTATTTATGGATGGCTCCTTTGATATATTAAATATACATATATTAAAAATAACACTACGAGAGCAGCTTGGGCTTTTCATTTGGAAATGGGATAGGAATATATTGAAACTATCTTTTTTACAAGATTGTAAAAATGTGACAGTAAATCTGGCTGGATATTGTCTATGATTATTCTTCTATGTCGAAAGAAAAAAAATAATATTTAGAGTTTATCTTCTATCAATGTCACTCCTACTATCAAAGTTTATTCAGAGGAATTTGTGTTTTTATGATGATTTGAAGAATTAGTACTGAAATATGCAATTTAAGAGTTTGTTGAAATATTTTGCGGATATAAATTTACTGTGGAAATTGAAAGGTAACCGTTTAGTATAAGGTCCTATCTCTAAAAAAAACTTATATGAAATACATTTATTTTAGACTTATAATTTTGTTTATTTATGATGCTTATCATTGTACAATAAAGTAAAAAGTTTTTTGAAAGAATAAACACAGTGATTATGTTCTTCGAAAAGCGTCTATGTTTGTTTTTATACGAATTTGTCCAGTAAAATCTTTCTTCGCTCTAATTATTCTACGCTCATATTTTTTTTACGGGCTAAATACTAATTATGATGATTTTTATACCTTCTTATTTAAAGCAAACGTTTAGGGGCTGAAAGCGAACAAATGACAACTTTATATTGGCAATGCGTAATGGTAAAAAATAATTAAGATGTTTTTCAATTACTTTTGAGTTATAGGTATTTTGATATAAATCCATTCCAATAGTGAATATTAAATATAGTAATACAATTATCCAAAATGCTTAATAGATACCTGCGATAAAAGATCGCGTCATATAAAATTCCATCATTATTGTTGGTACAATCCCATAAAATCTCTACTCTGATTTACAGGCGAGAACTTCGACACGGTAATATCGAAAGCTGAGCACGCTCTAGTGGTGTTCTACGCGCCATGGTGTGGACATTGCAAGAGAATAAAGCCAGAGTTTGAGAAGGCTGCAATAAGGATAAAGGAAGATAAGGTAATATTGTATTGAACCTTATTCCATTGAACCTTTCTTTTAAATAAATATTTGTCCGAAATATTTAACTACCAACAGAAGTAAAATATCCGGTAAATAACCCACATAAACCGGCGTTGCTCTCAGAGCGTCGAGTACCTTTTGAAGTTTTCTCCCTCGTGACAGAAAAAGGTGTATCTACTATACATATTCTTATTATTTTTATAAACTAACATAAATCAACACCGGTTAGTCTTTATGAAGTGGTCCTAAACGAAACTAAAATTTGTTAACATTTATTTTGATAGCACATTTAAATATATACACGCTCACACGCTTTCTACACTCATAACCCCACACTAGGATTTTCTCCTGTGTCGTGGGTGACATGGACACACAAAGACGAATACACAAACACCCAGACCCAGAACAGAAATGTTAACTCATCATTCACATTTCTGTCTGGCCGGGGATCGAACCCGGGACCATTTGTCAGACCGGTATGGTGACCGCTCGGCTACGCGGGTCGTCTGGTTTTACTTGTGGTCAATTACAGATATCCATGAGGGACAGTGGTCCCTTACCTTCACGTGAACTGCATGGTCGTTTGTTTTTTCCATATTATAAAAAAATGACCCTATCTGTATTAATATTTTTACCCGACTGCCTCAGAAGGGTAATGTTTTTCGAGCGTATATATTTAGCGTATGTATCTATTTTTTTATGTTTGTTTGTTTGTATGACCATTTATTTGGCATGCGCTACAGGCTAAAGGGCTTGACGGAATGTGACATATGATATATCATTAGAATCATCTCATTTTGGAAAATGACATGTGCTTATATTTAAAAAAATGGTGATTGGAAATATTTCCAGGCACCATTTTTACTATTACGACAATATGAGGATCAAATTAAAGCTAGTAAGTGTTCTTATTAAAAAATATGTAGCTATATTATAATTCTTTTACTGAACAATTTTAAGAAAAACTCATATGAAAATTAAATTAAATATACCTTTATTATTATGAACAAAAATTTCGTTTTAAGCAATCGAGTTTTTTGTTTTAATGATTTCAACGATATTAATAGTTTTAAAGTACTACTCGTAGGACAAATAAAGAGTGTTACTGTGAGTGTTACTGTGTATAGTTTTATAAACATATAATAAACGTATAAAACGTTTATTATATGTTTATAAAACTATACACAGTAACAGAAACTGCTCATACCAAACAAATATTCAAAAACAAGTTAAGCGCAAGAACTTTCTGTGTAAATCTTATCTGTACCGAGTAAGTGTATCCTTACTTTGAGAGACGCCTAGGGCACCAGACGGGGCTTTTAACAGGTAATTGAGTTAATATGTCCTGGCGCAAGACATCTACGAAATTAGGGGATATGAGACTTTGAGATGTGATCATACGTCCTAGAAGCATTCGTTAACCTTCTCTCAATCTTGTCTCGTTCATAAATTGGAAATTAATTAATTTATTAAGAAAATTAATTAAATGGGTTCACTGGCAGTTAAAATTATAACGCTTCATTAAATACTACAAGTCATAAGCTAATCACTGCCTCACACGTGGGCATGAATCTATCATAAAAAATAATGTTAATAGATTATATTATGCTGTCTTTCTAAAATCTAAAAACCTCTTAGTAACGTCTACATTTCTTTACAACGTTTTTCTAACTCATTGATTGAACCATTGAATCATATTTGACGAATTAAACATTCCATAAAATGGAGTGTTTAATTCATAAAACAGAACTTATTATTGTTTGTAATATGTTGACATTATAATCTTATAAAACAATATTTATTTATAATACGCACTTTATTTTAGGCATAAAATATGGTAAGAGTAATTGAAAACGGAATGTAGACCGTAGAGCTTAAAACTAAAGCCTTATACGAACACTAACTATCCCTAGTAAATCCAACTGAGGAACTGAATTTCAATTCAATATTGTACAAACCCACAAACATATCAATTGAATCTTCAGACGTCACTATTGTAACTGACATATACTGCAGTAGATCCTTGGCCGAGATTTTCATATTCGATTACTGCGTCCAAAGGATCGTCCATAAATTACCTTTGTAACAGATTTAATGGGAAAGCGGAAGTCCATAGTGTGACATACCTTGGTAAGGACGGCCAAAGTTATAAGTTACGTGATGTGACAATTAATTTGGAGAAAAAATTAGGAAACAAAAAGTAGTAGGTAATAATTATAAAATATTTAACTGATAAGTCCTTAAAATTAATTCTGAGTAATACGTTAAAAAATGTAAATTTTCTTTTTGTAAATATTGAACTGCAATATGCCAGGTAATAGTAGATTTAAATATAATAACAAGAGATCTATATAGGATATCTAATAATTTTGTTCTAGTTGTAGGATTTTTATCTTATAGAAGTAGTGAACGAGTATGCGGTCCGTCAAGTCTAGAAAAAAATAGGACCCCACCTGCAGTCGATCACAGATTTATTTGTATCACTAAGGACCAAGTTGGAATGTCTAACAGATATAATTTATCTCTCTCGCCACACCCATCAAACCATATCACAACAGCGTTTAACACTTTTCTTATTAGGCAGAAAAAGTGTGGTGCCACTGTAGAAGAAACACAAAGAATTCTACCACTATTATAACGAAGACTAATGAATGGATTATGAGGGGTACCGTAGTGTCCACGCTGTTATTATGCAATGATAACCAAATAAGATGAATACCTTCATAACGAAACGTTGCTGCTAATAACCATGATAAATGATCTTATTCTTCTTCAATTAAATCCAAGATAGCATTGGAGCTATTCAATACAGTAATAAAGACACAATTAGGAAGATACGACTAAGAAGCAATTCTTTTACCGGATCTGTCGGACTCCTGTTCGTTTCCATCTTGGCTACTGATTAATTTCCAATTACTGCTCCCTTGTCTTGCGACATTGTTTTATGCCCTACATCGTAGCCTGCCAATATTCATTTGAATGTCATAATCTGATAGGACAAGGTCGAATATAGTGTATTCATTCTACGAAGGAGTTTCAACCCATATTTATAGGTTACAGGACAATATCCGTAGTTACGTAATCGTTATAGAAGAAGCTAATTGAAACAATAGATACAATTTTGGAAATAATATGGAAAATATATATTTTTTTATTAACAAGCAATTTTTTGCATGTGTCGCGACCTCCCGCTACTCGCCAAGAGAGATGACTTCACCGTATTCTGAAACGCGCTATCGGAGTTTTCTCACATCGCGCATATACACAAGTTCCGAACAGAGACTGTTGGAGCACGGCCGCTCCCCAGGCATGATCACCTAGCCTGGCGGGAGATCACCCTTTGCCAAACATGATATAAAAATAATTCACAATAGTTTTTTTATGTACTACTTGTATTATAACTATAACACAACTGTGAACTCGTGAACTGTGAACTTCTAAATTGTAAACTTAATTCAAAATAAATTAATCCAACATTTTATGTTCTTTCGTGGATTCTAAATATTTATCTATGTCCATGGTATCAACGATACAGTGAATCCTAGACTTATGCCATAAGTGTAGAAAATGTCATTAAAACTATTTTTTTATTTGTATGAACATTAAATAATAAATATAGTATTAATAACTCCTGAATGATATAAATTGAGTAAAATAAATGTTAGTAGTGTATTTAAAAAATAAATAAACACTTCATCTTAGTAGGGCCTTTCATATAAGGTGACCATCTTAGACCTCATGAATAGCAACGAATACACGACTACAGATAAAACCTCTGTTCTGCACAAAGTAGCTTACAGATGTCCTTGACCCGCAGTAACCTCTCATTATCAACAGCTAAAAAGCTTGTTATCGCGTATCCATATCAACATAAAACTTGACTTGAAGTAAGTTTAAAGAAGGCAATAATGTATTTATTGTATAATTTATAGACAACACATTAAAACAATTAACATTTAAATCCTTTGTCTCTGAGCATACTAACAGATTGTATATGTACTAGGCAGGTTAGGTCTTAGCACATAGAATCGCAGCTGTGCTCAATTAGTTCAACATATTCGATACAAATCAGTACTCAGTAACTTGGAAACAATGCTCTAGTTTGCGTTCCATGAGAATTAGCGCAATCCGATTCTAAGAAGGGTATGCCAGTATGTAGAGAAGTATGCCGTTACTTCGAACGGGAGAAACAAAGCGGGTGGAAGTTGTATCCCAAGCCTCAAGTCTGTTTCTACAGCCTGGCTGTACTTTGCAACTGGTCTTATTAATTACCCGACTGCGTCAGAAAAAGGGTAATGTTTTTCGAGCGAATGTATGTGCGTATGTTTGTATGTATGTCTATTTCCTTGGCACGCGCTAGAGCCTTAACGGCTTGACGGAGTATGACGTTCGACATATCATTAGAATCGCTCCAGTTTGCATAGTGACATAGGCGACATAATTTTAAAAAATGGCGCCTGGAAATAGAGGAAAAAGGGGGGAGGAGGGACAATTGTTTTACTATTAAGACAATATAGATATCTAATGAAAGTACGTAAGTAGTAAATAGACCTATCTAAAAATGTATGTATTGTAATACTTTTGCTTGACTATTAGAAAAAAAATAACGTTAAATTATAAACAAAAATTTCGTTTTAAGCAGCAGGGTTTTTTTTTGTTTTAATGTTTTTAACGATATTACTTGTTTATTAGGGTACATTTATTTATAAATGTATACATTTTTACAATATACGAAGAGCAAATGCGCATGCAATCCACCTGATAGTAAAAGGCCTCTCCGCTTTTGAACTGTTGTAATCACCCCGGACAAGATTAGTAGATAGTGAAGAACAAGTGAAGTTTTGCTACACCTGAGAATAGAGTTGGAATACCTGGGATAAGTATCACTTCTTTGCTATATTCTTCAAACCAGAACATAACCACGCTTCCATAAGACAGAAATAGGTGTGACGGTGGAGCTTTTGGAGTACAAACAATCTTTGCATGATAAATATAGGCGTTGAACGTGCCTGACAAAATAATATTTTACCTACTATACAAATACTATAAAGCTGATGAGTTTATCTGTTTGGTTCAACGCGTTTCAACGTTGAACTACTGGTTCGTTTTTTATAAATATGGAGTAGCAAACAAGCAAGCAGACCACCTGATGTAAGTGGTTACTGCCGCCCATGGCCATTTGTAAGCAACTTCATATAGAACAGGGGTTCTATATGGAGTCTATCACAGATGCGTTGCTACTCCCGAGGACTGAGATGGTCACCTCATATCAAAATGCGCTGGCAACCACACCATTCCACCGAAACACAAGAACTGCTTCACGCTAGAAATAGGTGTGGCGTTGGCAAAAGAGTATAAGTTAGATCTTTATACATATTTATAGGTTAGGCCTATATACGTTTTAAGATATTAATAAATCAATACAATATTCATACGAAAGTTATAAAAGAGGAGTCATAAGCAGTGCTTAGGGAAAATAAATTCTAAAGAAAAAAGTAACAAAATATGTATTAGATTACACATACATTTTTACACATAGTTTTCGAGCAATATATACGTACCGAGTAAATAATCTTGATAAATAACGCTAGAGTACAAAATCACTAACGTATTCAATAATAAAATTTATTTCATTTTCAATTTTTTCAGGCTCGAAGGTCATTGTAATAATCTCTTAACTCCACAAATTATGAACGTAGCCACAGTGCGGCAGCAATGAATCTAAAAGTATTTTACCACCTTTATAAAGCAAAATACTCCTAGAAGCATTGATTACGCCGTTTTACCATTATTTATGCGATAATGATCGCGGTGGAAGATGCAGGCAACGGCTAGTTATTTAGCAAATTGACTTACTTACACTTCCTGCAGATTTATAATGGGTATATGATTAATCTAGCCTCCGATGCGCAATTTCACCGCAGACACTAAAGATAAATGACATAATACACGTATCGGCTTATTTCAATTTTCTCCTCGTCGCCGTTGGTATGTGACTAATTGATGGGAACCAACGTCTAACGGCGTTTAAACGCTCTCACAAAGCTACACCTGTTTCACGTCACGATGGCCAATTATCTCACCTTTAAGACGTGCACTAAAGTTCTAAAATCGATTGCAACATCGCCCTCCTGAGCTGCAGCAGCTACCTAATTACTTGCAAAAAGGAAGTGTGGGGAATCCGTAAGGACCCTTCTCACTCGCAAGAAACTGTCGTCCGCAGAATTATGGGCTCATACAATTGGAGCAGGTTCTCACGTATCGCAATTCGTTTAAAAACTAACAAACGAAACATTAAATATCGCAAAATAGAGCCCGAACGTGCAGCTGCTTTAACAACTCTTTCTTACGTATATAATTAGTACTTTAAAAAGCCGTGGGTGTTACTTACATGCGTTAACAGAACAAGGTCGTGTATACATCGACATAATATTTTATTAATGAATTAATAATATTAATTATTAATATATGACTATCATGATGTCAATTATTATTATATCTGTTGCAGGTGACCATTCGGAGAAGGCAGAATCCTTTGTGGGTCGACTCCTGAGACAAGTGGTGTCTCCGCCACACCTATTTCTGGCTTATAACATCAATGTTAAAAGTTTCCATGTTCTGGTTTAAAGGGTATGATAAAAATACAGTCGAATTGAGAACCTCCTCCTTTTTGAAAGTCGGTTAATAAGAAATATAAGTATTTACCCGAGAGAACACAACGCGACGTAGCTGTGGCCAACCTCAGATAAGATTCTAATCCTACCTGGGATTGACTACAGATTACTATAAGCAGCAGTGGCCACTTATAATCTGTTGTATTATTGTATTACTTCATATCTACTAATAAAAAATTACCATCCTACCCACTCTCGTCCACTTGCATTAGAATGTAAGGATGAAAGGAATAATATCACCCTCAAACAATATAAATAACTAGTAACTGCCACGCGGTTTCACGTGCTACTGCAAGAAAAAACAAACAAACGAAGCGTCATGTTATATAGCCTATGGCCTTCCTAAAAAAATGCCAATAAACACAAACGCAATTCCATTCAAACCAGTAGTTCCTAATAGTAGCGCGTGCAACTAAACAAACTCTTCAGTTTTATAATATTAGTATCGAAGTATAGATATAAAACAATATGCTAACCATTAGTAAAAGTTATCGCCACAGTCTATTCATTTTAATTCTATAAGGTACAAGGGAGTGGCGTAACATCTAAATGCCACGTTCTCATAGTGATACTATGCCACAATGAATCAGTTACAGTAGAATCATTTCCGCGGTGATTAAAACGGCAATTTGCTTTGGCCTTCGATTTCTGAGCGACTCCCCGCCCGCTATATGACTTAGAACCCATAAATAATATCTCGGTGGAATAAATTAGTAACAAATAAAGTACAAGGTATGTTTATTGTAGTATCCAGAACAAGTAAACCACAATAGAGATGATAGATGTTTTTATAAATAGACACTACCAATACCAAAATGTAACCGGCTTCGTATTTTACATTGATGGCTATGTAGCTAGTACTCATGGTTATACTCCTGAACAATGTGCCTACGTCTTTTTTTAACTTTTTTATCATTGTTGATCATTCTTATCATTTTTTAATCTTACTTTTCTCTTGTCAATGATTTATATAGAAACCTAGCAGCCGAAACCCACGGACCGGGAGCAGCGCACTTCGACTAAGGATCCAGCTCGGACTACGTTAAAGAGGAAGCCAAATTTGTAAAAAAACTGGAACACCGTGTTTTCATTAACCTATTTCCTGGGCGTCTAAAACTGTACGCGCACTTGGAGAACAAAAAGCAGATCAAGCCCGCGCCATGCATCATTACACTACGACACACGTCTGCCTACTTTGTACAACCTATGGCCCGAGATTTACACAAATTCTGTCTTTAACTTTAAATTTTTTCCATACCTGGTGTAGAAGTACAGATTTCTCAGACTCTAATCGAACATAGCGCATCTCATCGACGAGTTAACACTGCACGTAAGTTATAAACGCACAATCTGCAAGATATTTATGAAATTGTCGCCCATTTAGCATATTTTGAAGTACCCATGAATTAAGTGCAATAATACCATGAATTACGTTCATAGATACTCATAATTATAAAAGACGTTTTATTGGTGGAAATCGGCATTAACTCTTATATTCTATATTATTTTCGCGTATTAAATGTGAAGGACAAAGATGTTTGAAATTAATCCTTTGGTCTAACACCAATTTCTGTCTTTCCGTGGATGTCTCAGGACGTGACTAAGTGACAAATCCATAAGATAGATGGATAATTGAATGAGTGGATAATGTTGAGGGTAGGTTTAATGTTTCATTTAGTTTAAAAGGGCACAAACGACTCACGTCCGAGTCCTGTGCGCTTAACCGAGTGGTTAAGCGCACAGGACTCGGACGTGAGTCGCAAAACTAAAAGGAGTCAACAAATGAGTCTTCATTTTGACGTTGAGTTTTATGAATTTTAATGTTTTTTTTTAATAAATCTTTTCTATGAGACTTGAAAAACTGAGTTTTATTTATTAACTACCAGTCACAGATATATTGCTACTCTACAAAATTATATTGGTACTTAGTACACTTCATGTCTTTACTACATATTAATCTTTGAAAATATAAGACTGGTTTTGTTTTCGTAGCAACTTACATGTACTAACTAATGATCTTTTCCCATTTACTGTTTTCGAGCCCAAATAAATCCCATATCTGTAGTCTTACATTGTTACTTCTACGGTATCGTCAGGTGCCACTGACCTGAGTTCACTTAAACAGCTATCTAATTCATTGCCTTGCGTATCCGAGACACAATTCACTGTGAAATATCTGGGAAGATAGCTACACTAGCGTCCAAGTCTGCTAGCAGGTGGCAAGCTATGACTTCTAACAACTAACGATATTGCTACACGAGGAATAGTGATTTTCAATCTTATAATTAATTCTATCTATACTAATATTATAAAACAGTAGACTTTGTTTGGTTGAACGCGCTAATCTCAGGAACTACTGGTTCGAATTGAAAAAATATTTTTGTGTTAAATAGGAAATTTATCGTGGAAGGCTTAAGGCTATATAATATCACGCTATATTTGTTTGTTTTTGATAGATTGTTCTCTAATAAACACGTGTGAAACTGCATGGTACAGCTAGTTTTAATATAAATATGCCATTGGTCACACTAAGTTTAGACAAACAGTGGATTGAATAAAATTTGAAACAATAATGGTTTCCACCTGTTTAACGTATGGTTGATAAACAATTGCAAAGATATGTTATCTCTACATATTGAATTATCGCATTAGCACATGCACGTAATATATTCACGAGCACATGGTAACTACATGTGTTATATAAATGACTAGACTATTCGCGCGGTTCCACCCGCTTTCGTCACTTTTAACAATCCAGGTTATGAACTATCTGTAGGCCAAATTTCAACGAAATCTGACCAGTAGTTTTTGCGTTAAAGAGTAAAAAACACTCATACATACTCACGAACGTTCGGATTTATGATACTTATTACTTAAAAAAAATATAAACATAAACGCTTTCTACACTCATAGCCCGACAGTAAGATTTTCTCCTGAGTCGTGGGTGCCGTGGACACACAAAGATGAATACATTACATACATTCGTCTGGCCGGGGATCGAACCCGGGACCCACTGCGTGTCAGACCGGTATGGTGACCGCTCCACCACACGGGTATGATGTAAGTAAGATTTATTCGTGAGGAGTAACAGCAAAATCTATATACTGTAATCTCGTTAATCATTTCTCTTACATCGTATTTCACTCAATTTAATTACGATTACTACTTCCACTGGTATACTGAATTAAGTAAAATCCACATGTTTTAAAATATTTACCTACCGGTACCATTTTATCCGAATAGACGTAGGCATTAAAATGCCACCCATGATCACAGCCACAGAGGGAGTTTGAGAGCCGTTGCCTCAGGATATCAGTTTTTAATCGGCCGCAGTAAGGAAGCTGTCACGGGCACTTAAGGTGAACATTCCTCCTTTACGATCGACGACCGTGCGTGACCGTCTTTATGTCGTCACCCCGCAAAGAATCACAATAAGTCTTATTTGAAAGGTACATGATGGTAAGTGGTTACTGCCCTGCACATTTGTGAGCAACTTCTTATGGAACAGGGGTTCTATCTGAAGTCGATCACAGATGCGTTGCTATTCCCGAGGATTGAGATGGTCGCCTCATATATAAGTGAGCCTAGTGATACTATGCCACAATGAATCAGTTACAGTAGAATCATTTCCGCGGTGATTAAAACGGCAATTTGCTTTGGCC
>DWNE01002699.1:0-18163 GCA_018249875.1 Cecropterus toxeus | reverse complement strand
CGAAAAACGTTCGGTTATATGTATGTCACATTACATTTTTTTAAACGCGGGTGAAACCGCGGGTTCAGCTAGTTTATGAATATAATATTGCACCCCTTGTATGTGTTTACTTTAATATCTGAATTATTCCTGATTATTCCCATAATGTCAATTATATTGGCATCTCCCAGAATCTCAATCGTACAAAATTCCCGTTTAAACACTACTTGGGCATACATGTGGAAAAAAACGTTTTCGACTTCATAAAAGTTTTGACTTCCTCGAAAGTACCTTTTGGTTTCATATCCATTCGTTTATCCATCCATCCATCCATTATCCGTCTCAAAAATATATTCAAAAGAAGCTCACATTTGTTTGTATTGCCTTGTCTTTTTTGCTGTTTGCTATTTATTTTATTTTATTTGTTTTAAAGGTGTTAGAATTCTCTAGATTCGGTTCCGGAAGTACTATCGCTACACCTATTTGGACTAACAACAGCAGTGTTATGCATGTTCTGGTCTGAAGGGTTTGGTAAGGGAGATATCCGATTCGTCTCAACTTAGTCCTTTGGGATAGCAACGCGTGCTTGGCCAACCTGAGGTAAAACTTTAAACTTATCTGAGGTTGAATAGATGTTCATGAGCGGCAGTGGCCACTTACTATCAGGTGACCTGCATGTTCGCTTGTTAGTTCTATATTATAAAACAATAAGAATATAAAAAGCATATATGTTTATGTAGAAATGTTTTTCTTAAGTTTCTGCAATATTTGAATGTGATTGCTTTAAGTATTGTGATCAGCGCCATCTACTGAAATCTTTAAAGACTATTTCGATATACATCGCCAGACGTTGTGTTTTCACACTAAATTAAGCAAAACTGTTTTAATTTATTATACTACTAAAGGTATAATGTCACGATGTCTCTATTAAATCAACGTTGCTATGCGTCATTCCGCGAAATATCCAGTCGTTAGTGAATTGTAGATTTAACAGAATTAAAATACGTAATTTCAATCAGTGATATATGATAACAGTTTGAGGACTGTTACCTATTTAAATTACTGTATTAAAATGCTTTGTGGTTCGACTCAGGTAGTATCAACGTCTCACCCATTTCTGCCACGTAACAGTTTGAAGGGAAATAAGGAGTAAGAAAGATATATTTTTCCGTGGAGGGTCAACATAGTCTTTTGAGCAAGCAACGCACGGCCAACGTCAAGTAAGAACGTTCTAATGTGGCGTCGAATTCAGATGTCGATGGACGGCAGCGGTCATCTATACATTTATTGCATATTGCTAGCGTATTCTGCTTAAAATATTTTGGTAATTATGTATAGTATTTATTATTATTTTATCTAGCTATCAACAACTATAGCCTAAATTCAACTTTCACTAACACACACACTAGTGAGAACCAGTTTACACAAAAATGTGCAGTTTAGGCCAGAATTAATTGTACATAAAATTTTAAAAAGCTACGAATTTTATGGTAGCTATACTAGGTGACTAGGTATTCACGGTATCCGTAGTCGACCATTTAGCTCCTTTTCGTAATGTTCTGCATGTACATTACGAAAATTAGCTCCATCAACAGCAGTCGTTTAGGTGTCGGTCGCAGTTATCTGGACGCTGGATGCAGCAACTCGTCAACCTTTCATCGTTTCACTGCTGGGCACGGGTCCTATTTCAAGATGAGAAAGTCTTACGCCATCACCTCTGAGAACTCTCTTTTTATTTGCGGCCAATTTGCAACCATTAGGCTATCACTGCTCAGCGTGCAGCAACTCGACGTAAAAACGCAGTGCAGAATTATTTTAATCACTAAAGTCTGCTTTTATACGTATTTTTAACACAGCAAGAGACCAAACGCAAATAACCAATTCTCAAAGTGGTATAGGGGAAGGTGGGCCAACGCGGGTAAGCGCTCGTATGCTGTAAATTTAATCGCTATTGTCTATGTGCGCAAACAGACATTCAGTCAATACTTTTGAAGTAATATTTCTTAATTACTGCACGTAGTAACTACAAATAAATAGTGCATTTATTAAAAAAATCTTAGAGAATCTGTACTATCATAATAATATGATGAGTCGAAAACTTGTTCATGATTCATATCGTCTATATCATCATATTATTTTAATACTATGCAAGTTTGAAACGTAATATTTAAATATTTAAATTTATTCTACACTAGCTTTACCCCGCTGTTTCAACAGCTACTACATAAGAAAAGACAAACATAGCGTGATGTTATTTAGCCTAGTGCCTTCCTCAATAAGTGGAATATTCAACACAACAATATTTTTTTCAATTCGAACCAGTAGTTCCTAAATTAGCGCGTTCCAACAAACACACAAACTCTTTAGCTTTGTAATATTAGTGAAGATTTTTAATGTTAACAGACTTTAATTTAAAAATGTGTTTTGGGTAAAGTGGGTAGGATAAAGCGAGTATTGTAACCGCTTTTACAATGTAATTGTCATAAACCTATATCTCACTATTTCTATAAACTACTTAAATAAAACTGTGGTTGTTTGAATAATTAAATTGTGAATAAGTTAAAAGAATAAAGGTATCGTTTGATACACACATAACTTAGATCACAACATTAATTGTACCAATAGATTTATGTGTACTTATACAAAATAATCAAAAGTTATTATATTTTAATCTTACAATCATTGTATTTCCTTTGCTTTTTGGATTTTACCCAAATGTTTATATTTTAATATATTTTGTTTCGTTTGTGGTGTCTATCTGCATTTTCTATACGGCTTACTCGCTGTAGGGTCTAATAAGGCCAAGTGGGATTTTCAAAAGCCTTTGATTTTGTGAAATAATTTATCATTTCACACAAACTGATACTGCTACGTTTTATTTTATTTGTAAGTTCAATAACTCTCCTAATTAATTAAATGAAAGTTCTCATTATAATTAAGTAAAAAAATGTTTGTATGATTTCAACGTTAGCTTACCCACTTAAAGCCACTTTCCCCTAAATGTTATGGCCGTACTCGTAATGTTTTTAATTGTCAACAAGTAAATCGATCAGGACCTATCAGAATGCATTAACCTCGTGTATTCTGCGATATGCAAGATTGCAAGCTTTGAAAACACATTGTCGGGGAGATTTCAGTTGTAGTATCAAATCGCTGTCCCATGACGTATTACAAACCGATGTTTTTATCGACGCCACCTTCATATAGAAATTTAATGATAAAATCATGATGTGAAAATTCATTGTGATTCAATTCAAATAAATAAAAAGATGCTAGGGATTTGGAATTGATTAAGGTTGATAACAAAATGAACATCAAAATATGGATCCATTCGATATAAATTATACAGAAAATATTAATACAGAATTATTTAAAAAACATATCATATGTATACGTATATTATATTCGTGAATCTTTTACACAGTTATCTTTTAAATAATTTATTAACACACAACAAATATATTAACATACATTATTGAATACAGGTAATTGATTTATATTCATATTTGTTGTTGTGTGAGCCAAAGCTTGTAAGTGTGAAAATATTACAGGAAAGTAAATAATGATATAGTGGTTATCTTAATTCCAACATTAATATTTTATTAAGAAGGTATAACATCTCTGAGTTTATTGATTCAATTCGTAGATACGCCTTCATCTAAAAATCCACGGCATTTTGGGTAACAATAAAAAACCTATTGTCATGTAAATGTTATAGGGACTAAACTTAAGATATAATTATTACCAGATCATACAACCCATATCATCTAAATATTTGACCGGGATTGAACTTGGATGTTTTGTATAGTTAATTTGCACATAAATGTTAAAATACATGTAAGTGTCTCATAACAAGTTTAAGAGCGCATTAAGGTTGAAAATAAATAATTTTCCATATACAACATAGTGGTAAAAAGCTTCAAGGAAGGGCATATCTATGATTTAAGTCTTTTATAAACACGTCGACATTTCAGTGTCTAAACAGAATAATTTTCTACCTAAGCCATTCACTACGATATGCGTCCGTTCGTCCATCTAGAGGGACTCTCCGCTAGATACAATACATTCTACGTTTACATTCCACATACTACGGGATCCGTTATCAATCTTGAGTGACATCGTACTCGTATGTAATTGATTTCCTCAATTGACATACAAAAGTTCGCATTGGTCGAAACTATCAATCGCTATTGATATATTGTATAGATATAAGAATACAGCAGTCCACTTTGCAGACTCACGATTTGATGCCATTAACATTTACTGGTATACTTTGGAAGTTAGATTTACATCAAAAAGATCGAATTGGTAAATAACATTTATCTAATTATAATATTTAATACATTCCAATTATCGAACAGCAGTTTGACAACAAAGCCTCAATTAGAACAGTAGAATAAAATTAATTATACACGTTTTCAAATAATTAAATTATGTACGTATATTTGTTTACAATCCATCAATAGATGCCGACAAATTAATAACTAATATACTTAGTATTAGACTCTAAAAATAATGTGCTCAGTATTAACAGAATTTGATATAAATTGTATTGTCTATGTCTTCTACAGAATAAATACAGTCCAGTTTCGCAAAGAGAACAATGGACACTAGAAAAATGTATGCAACTAGATGCGACGAGAGCATTAAGGTTCCACGATAGTAATATGTTACATACTCAAAACTGTGATTAAATAAACACCTATATTTACTTAATTACATAGCATAGTAGGTAACAAGAATACAAACAGATTTATAGTAAGTAGATATATAATACTTTACAGTTGTTTATACATCGGCGAAACGTATTTACACTAAGTTATTCAGCTATAGAGAATAACCCATTTCTTTAAACATTTCATTGGAGGCCAAGACATCGAAGCATTACATTACACGATTATACACATTACAGTAATCACACGGAATATAACATTAATAATACTCGTAACTATAAGTTGTAACGTCAAAAGATAACAGGTTATATAACTTCCACCGATTTGATAATCTAATACGAAGCAACGAAGTCTACTTTTAAATATAAAGCGCTAGTAACGACAGAAGTTATAGATAATACGACATCTAGAGAACGGTAGTGCACGATACATCAATTATTCTACAATTTTCACAATTAAAAGACGACTGAAGTCTACAATGCCTTTCTAAACGTTTCGAAACTTCATTCTTTATGACTATACAATTCCATCTTTATAAACATCTCATATTTTATTCACTGTATTTGGATACAGTAATATAATAATTTCTATTACGCACAAAATTTACCTTTGTTATGTATGAAAGTAATTGATACTATATTGAAGAAATTAATGACTTTTAGTGATTAAAATTCCCATTTGCCATTCTACACTCTCTGGCATTACCAGCTCTTTGTCCATTATAGATGTAGTAACACTCATTACACCTAATTAAGAAGCAAACCTACTCGACACAACTGAAATATTTAAGTTACTTTAAGATACCAGAATTACAAGTATTTAAATTATGTCTAAAAATATTTTGCGCTTCTGAAAATCCTTTTGTAAATAAAGTTGAAATTTGACTTTGGTCCGACTTCAACAAGTCTATTTTTTTGCCAACATCATTTAAACTATAACGAGCGTACACTTCAGGTGCGCATAATTACGACCACGATTGAACGAAATATAATTAAATCTTAAAGAAGTCGTTGTAAATTTTGAACATAGTGTTCGAATATAAAAGATAAATCCATATTTAAATCACAAGAATAAAGCAATAAATTCTAGGCAAATGAAATTAATTAACGACTAAAAATTTCACAATAAAATATTAACACCTATAGAAGTATCAGATCCCTACTCCAGCTCGAAATATAGACGCTACCTAACACCTAAATTAATAATACTAATACATAATTTTCCATTATTGTTACACAAATTTCAACATTTTTTTTAATATAGGTATCTTTTAAATTTTCCTAAGTTACAATGTAATGGATTAATTCACATTTAAATTTAAACGCAAAAGTACAGCTGAGAACACACCGATTTATCATTTATTAACTGACATGTAGTGTTTGCGTAAATAGTTTATAATTATAATATAATTGATCATTAATTAGATATTAGTTTATACTCCATAAAAAAACGTTTATTAAATTTAAAGGAACTTGACTCAAATCATAAGACTAAATATAAAATAGTTTATTAAAACTAAATAAGACACACAAAAAGAAAAAATCCTTGAAAATACTAGACGTGTAATACTTCAACATCCATATTATGGCAAAGATTCCTACGAATATATTTTGTTTAAAAATAGCTAGAACAACTTTTACGGAAGAGTAAAGACAGTGATCGATCCTTTAGATCGATCGATACATTGATTATTCGGACCGATAAATCGATTCACGGATTGTTAGTTCAGTGATAGTTGTTATCCAGTATTTTCAAGGTCAAAGTTAAACGAAGCCATAGAAACCATTTAACAGTTGCAGTTAGGATTGCTGTTGCCCTGGGGTTGCTCAGTGAGGCGCTGACCGCGCGCTCCACCCGCAAGCATGGCCGGCTCCGAGTCCAGACTCTCTGACATTTTGTCGCAGATGATGTCGACGAGCCGCTCGAAGACCGTCTGTAAGAAGCGTTCGTACCGTTAGAATTTTTTAATAACAGTTTAGTAGATAAAGTTGTTTTTAATGTATACATACACTTTTACGGGAATTGAATTTACTTGAATCATTTCTACAGTCTCCAAGTTGTAGTTTTTAAGTGACTGTATGATTTTTTATTTTATTAATCAACCAGGAAGAAGAAACACACAGTGTGTGGAAACTTTTGCTTACGTATTGGGTTAACAAATTAAAAATCTACATATCATGAAATATTAGTTACGGTATTTAATATATTTTATAGGTTTATCAAAGGCAAAGAATTTACATGGAAATTAATGATGACATTAATAAAACAAAAATCAACATGCGATATATATCAAAGATATTGCAGTGCAGCATGACTAGTTAAGATTGCCGCACCAAATACCAAATTGTCACCATAGTTAGATTGTCACTAGTCAATAACTAGTTCTGCTTAGTTCTCTATATCTGTTTATAAGCCTTGATAAGAATAGCATTGACCGGAGAGTTACCACCGCCACACCTATTTCAAGCGTGAAGCAATTTCTACGTTTCGGTAGAAGGTTGTGGTTGTCGGCCCACTTTCATATGTGGTAACCATCTTCGTCCCTGGAAGTAGGAACCTATCTCTCATAGAGTGCAGATAGAACCCCTGTTCTATAAGAAATTGCTTACAGTTCTGCAGATCCATGAGCTGCAGAGATCACTTACGATCAGGTGCTCATTTGCTACTTCAATTGAATATAAACTAGTATCTAATATTGTTACAAATAGTAAAACAATAAACCCGACTACATAAAAAGATTTTTGTTCCTAATTGTATCTAACTGGCAGTTCCCGCGACTTCTCTTGCAACCCCTAATTCACCCTATTAGGGATTGATTTTCATAAAATGGAGAAATAGATGTTTCATTATATTAAACCAAAGAGGCGTATATTTAGTTTCGTCATGCCTGCATCAAAATTGGCGAAATTCCATACAAAATTTCAACCCTTATTAGACCATTTTAGGGGCTGATTATCCAAAAAAAGTGAAATAAACATTGCATTTAATCAAATCATCAAGCCAAATACATAATTTCAAAGAGCTCGCATCAAAATTGACGGACTTCCAAAAAACGTTTTGCTCTTATTTCATCCTCTTAAGGATTGATTTTCCAAAAACTATAAAAGAAGTATTCCATTATATCAAATGACAAAGCTAAATACGAAGTTTCATTGAGATTGTATCGAAATTGACGGACTTTAATACGAACTATCATCCCTTATTTAACCCTCTTAGGGGTGGAATTTCAGAACATCTGTTCTTAGCTGACGTCTACGTCATAATAGGAACCTTTTGGCAAAATTTCATGTTTCTATCTTCAGTAGTTTAGGCTCTGCGATGTTTAGTCAATAGGTGAGTGAGTGAGCATGCTTTCGCTTAGTCTCGGAAAAACCCTCCTTCTGACGCCGTTGGTTTAAAAAAATAAATTTACTACACAAATTTACCTTGACGTAAATGTTTTCTTTAGCGCTTGTCTCGTAGAACTCGACACCGAGCTGATCAGCGAGCTGCTTGCCTCGCTCCTGGCTGACAACACGTTCTTCTTCCATGTCGCACTTGTTGCCAACAAGGATCACCTGAGCGTTGTCCCAAGAGTAAGTCTTGATCTGTGTCACCCTGAAAAGTATACGTTATGGAATTTAAAAGTATGTAACCGCGATGACATGACTGATAGATTTTATTGGTATATCGTTTTTATTTAATAGCTTCATACAAAATCCTATTGAAGAAACATAAAGGATTCTCTTAGGGATCCTAGAGCTAGTTATATATCTAAAGATTGATTGACTCTACAAGAATGATACATGCTCTGGATGTTTTATAAACATTACTTTCTGAAAAAATGTTTTAAAAATTTGTAGATATAGATTAATCATCGTAGTTAATTTGATAATGATATTGTTGTCTTTTATTTTATAAAAGAAGTAGTTGTCTCGGTAAAACCTGAGATAAATAAGATCTGTTCGTTCTTCAAAAACATTTATATCATATATTTTTCATTGCAGGCAATTTCGACGAGAATAAGAGTCCTTGCTATAATTTTAAGTTTAGTCAATTAGCTTACCAATCTTGCACACTATTGAAGCTCTCCTCGTTAGTGATATCATACATTAGAATGAAGCCCATGGCCCCCCGATAGTACGCCGTCGTGATAGTACGATAGCGCTCTTGCCCTGCTGTGTCCTATCAACAGAAAACAATTTATATTTAGCAAGGGGATTTATCATATTTATCACATAAATCAATACAATAAACAAATTCATTTTAATAGAATTGTAGAATTTGCGTAAGCAGTTTGCGAAAACTGGGAGATCCATGTTTATAATTTACGCAATTTTATTATATTAACTTAATTTATGATTTTATTGTTATATAAGTGTGTTTTTTAGCTTCTAATTGAACTAATAAAACTAATTTTACAAAGGCTCTTTGAATGTTTGCATACAATTGAAGAAAATAGCAATAAAAACAAATTCACACGTTTTATAGGACAATAAGCGATGACTTTTTCTTCTATAAAACAAAAAAAAAACATAAATCGAGGTGACTAATGATCTAGGCACAAACACAAATCAATTCGAATTTAGTATTGCAACGAGTAGAACATATTTACGGTTTTTCTATACCAGGATCGATAATACATACCCATATCTGAAGTTTGACGCGTTTGTCATGACGAAACACTGTTTTGACCTTGAAGTCAATGCCGACGGTGGACACGAAGGCTGAAGTGAAAGAGTCATCGGCGTACCGAAATAGGAAACTGAAAGAACAACAGTGCTTATTGTGTGAAGTGTATCGTTGATACCGGCGATCGATAGATTGCGATTATTAAGGTAGAAACATACTACTTAAACGCGACGCTATGTGTTGCGTCGACACCCGATACGGATCTTGCATACATACGACACGCCACGCTACGCCACAACACCCATTGCTAATGTCATAAGCTCGTATAAGACGGAATTGTGTAAATGTCGGCATGTATTTAGCATACAATGTATTAATTACAAGAAAGTTCTAAAAGCATTGACGTGTGTCGTCAGATGTTGTCAAATACACTGTTTGTGATGCGTCGGATGGCGTGTTTACCCCCCTGCCGGCAACACACCGATCTGGATCGAATGGATGTTGTAGTGTGGGAGACCATGTCATCACGTAGCGTGTATTTGCATCTTGCCATATTAGTAATATTATGGAACTGATAAATACTCACACGCATCGGGTTTCATGGCGCGGCGTGGCGTTTGAATAGTATGTTTCCACCTTAACTCAGTTCGACGACATAGAAATGCAATTACGATAGTATACGGAGCAGAATAATTGATTTCTCCCTTACAGTGCTGTACCTACTAGGTTTTTATTGTTTCCTTAACTCTATATCCTTATCTAGCTTCTATGCGTTAAGTCAGCTCTGGTAGAGGCCTGTTACTATGTTTTACGTATAAACCTGTCTTTTAACCTTAAGGAGGCGTATTTGTTTGCAATATTATCTGTCATATGATAAATGGTCACTGACGTAATAGAACAACTCAATTTAAAACAGCGAATCTACTTGAAACCGATCACCAATGTGTACCACTCCCGAGTAGTAAGATGGTGAGCTAATACGAATGACTTTTTTTGTAACAACTCAAGAACTGCTAGAAAGTTGTAACTTTATTTTAGTAGTAACAAACCATAACCATCATTCCAAGTAGTGTCAGTTTACCATAAAGCATTTGAAACATGTAACATTTAAAAAAATCACCACAAATACTGCCAATATAGAGTAAAAAAAAACAGGCTTTACCTTTAAACCCCGTGTCAATAGATTATTACAAGTATCTAAAGAACATTAGATATTTGAAGAAATAAATCACCTGGTTTTCCCGACAGAACTGTTTCCTATGATGAGCAGTTTGAACATGTAATCGAAGTTCTGGTCCGCTGCATCCTTTTGCCATTTTGGGTCTCCTCCACCGGCCATCTAAAAAGAAAAAGATATTATACATTTAGATATTTGATTTCAATTTAATCCAAAACGACGTATTTAAAAAGGTATTTATTATAAAGTAACTATATTAAAAAAGTAATAAGAAGAATACACAGATGTTACCTCCCCATTTATACCATTTGTATTCCTTTCAGCCATGACTGACAAAGTATTAAACACAACATTCCCTTTGAAATGAATACACTGTGCTCCTTTGCAAGTTCCCGTTTGTAATAAATGAATAGCACAGTAATGCATAAAACATTTTCCAAGCAAGTTAATAAACGAAAATCGGCTTTATTCCACATTGCGACAACATTCAAATGAGCTTACATTAAACTGACTGAGGCTTAGCGAATGTTGAACAACTTATCAGTTCCGTGGGTACAAATGAAACATTATTTTATGATCTGTTACATACAGTAGTTATTGCCTTAGCAAAAACGAAGTTTTTTCCGATTGATTGACTTAAACAAAACCGTTTTTAGATAATACCAGTAGGTCGTCACATCCTACATGATATGGTGGTATTTGACGAAACGAACACAGAGCTGTATATGTAGTTACCGCAAAAGGGTAGATATCAAGTCAAGGGCCACGGAATATTCCTTTCAAGCGTCAATTGTCAGCGTTGGAAGCGTCAACGGTAATCGTTGAAAACAAAATTCGTTTTTAATGCCCAATGTTGACGCTCAGATTTATGAAAAATCAGACACATAAGTGTGTTTGAATGACAAATGAGTCCGAAAAACAAAAATCGCTCAATGCTGTCGCTTGCAGTGCTAAGCGAATGGCTCATGGCCCCGGAGTATTGAGAGGAACCAGTTCTAGATCATTCGAAATTTAGAAATTGCGTTGATTGTCTCGACAATTCGTAAAATGGAAAAAAATATAAATATGTCAATTTTCTTTGTAATATCAAACATATGTGATGTTTGAATCCGACTATGCGACAATATTAATAAAAAATGACTATCGAGTACACAACATTGTTAATATTTATTCTAAATATTTTAATTATATTTATGCCATGAAACAAAATTAATCAGATAAAATCAAAAGAAAATATTCTTATTATACATAGACATCTTGTATAAGGGTTTCTCAAAGAGCTACGTAGGCGTAGCCCCCGAACGAAATGTAGTTAAGACTGAATTATCTTTTGCTTATTGGTAGAACATTTTCCTTAGATATTTATTAAGCATTTTAAATTTGTATATAAGTATTCAAATTGGGATTTATCAATATATTCAATGTAAATACAACATGTGTATTTCTTACTTATATTATGTCATCTTTTAAATCGATTGATGGCACCAATTCAACTGGTAGTACGATTATTATGGTCTTTAATGTGACTGAACATATTGTCAAATAGGTATTTTCTTACAATAATTTCTATTGTGTGTGTGCAGGGCATCAGCTGCTACACATCTGTTACATTAAACTCAGCTTAACGATATTAAACTTATAAGAAAATTTTTGTTACTGAACAAGAAGCTACTGACCTTAATTTATGTAGAAAATCGAAGTGGTAGAGTCAATATTTGTATATTTTATAGCTAAAATGACTTCCAGCGATGTAACCGTAGCCAGCCGAGTATCGCCTTCTCTTTTTCACATTCGCATCACGCAACGGGAGCGAGTGCCAGAGTTTTACGCGTTTATCGATTTCTTCTACTTACTCCGTACTTCCCACGACACCTAAACCACTTTGTAAATACTTTCAAAATAGCTATTAGAACACACTATATAACACAGAGATGATAGTTATGTTGATTTGTGTAAGTATACAAAATCGATATTATTTCGTAACTCACTCCCTACAGCCTTAACACTCGTGAAACTTTAAACGGTTAGGGGTTTTGCTAGCAGCTTGAATTGTGTGTATCTGGTTTGAGTAAACTCAAATCTTTTGTTCAAGACACAACCCCGTTCTAGGCTGTGGAGTGTTTCGCGCTCACAGCTGTTATCTACGTCCTGCGAGCTTCTCACGGTGCCACGGGAGTGGGAAAGAAATTCAAGATGGCGGAATGATGCGCGCGCAGCCCTAAGCAGCCTGTCAAATCTTCACCCAGACAAATCTAGCCAATTGCTAACAAATGTTGTTAAACTCATCTTTTAAAATATTGATTGCAATTCCTTCAAACCCTGAGCTATCGTGAGGTTTCTCGCAACTATGCTACGAAATCCTTCATGAAATTTTTACGTTATCATTCTCAATCTATACAAAGGATTTTTAAGACAACAAGTTGCACAAATAATCTCTCGATTTTGGTGACGACATACAGAATCTCGGCTCAATTGTAATATTTCTCATGACACGGTTAGACATGCTGAAATTAAAAAGAAGTGAGGGGTTTATTTTTAGAAACGAGCGCCTCCAGACACAACCATCTTCAGTATTTTATCTTCAAATTTATCTACAGATAGAGTGAAGAATATATTCATGAGAATTGATAGTAATGACGTCGGAAAATCAACACGACTTGTTAAAAATAGTAAATGTCTTCGATCTTAAAATGTATCACAATTCGAGTTTATTAATCAAAGAAATGTGACTGAAAATCTTTTTAAACCTTATTATATATCGTTTTATAAACCATTGCCATAACAGGTATTTGGGGTAGTTTTTGCTAAACCACGTTAATGCAGATGATGTCGATAAAAGTTTCCAAAAAGCCTACAACAAGACTTGAACACTACTATCCAGTGCTAAATAATAGTCTGAACAATGTCACAAGTCCAGTATGTTAGACGTTTTTTGAATTTTAGGGGGGGAGGCAGCTCCGGCCCCGGCTTATCCTTGATGAGGCCCATGTTTGTCGCTATTTATATGATATAGAATATAAGATATGTGGAATATAAAGATGCAAAAAATTAGAAACTTTTTAAAAAGAACATTCATTTTCATAATTCTTGTTTGAATTTCTCTCACCTTTATGTTCGTATAAGTAGAGAGACCAAATTTTATTAAGGCTGTGGTAGGGAGCACTTGTGAAGTCTTTGATGAAACCTTGACCTTACGTTGGCCTAATTGTAGAGCATCTCTCTCAGGTCGTTAAGATACACGAGTATAAAAAATTCTGTGATTGTGATGTATACTTGTAACATCAGATTAAAAAGTATTTTCTTGTTTTTATAAACGTTTTTTTGAACGCGAATTAAGTTTATAATGATTAAGACAACTAGAGGCTAAACTGACGAGGAAGTGTAACCTAAACCTACAATAATAATTACGTAATTAAACTGACATCTATTTGAAATTCCTGTAGGGCATGAACTTCTGTAAATATGTAATTTAAAATGAATATAGGTATATATAAGTATAATGCTTCTCTATCGCTGTTATAAGTTTAATAGGTACATTATTACTTCTGATGCCAGGTACCATGTTAATAAAATAAATTTATAGGTGATGGATTTTTATTAATGGTAGAAATTAACCTAATGGAATATTTTTGAAATTAAATTCAAAAATAAAGACTTCGGAACTTATTTGTTTGTACTCAAGTCATAAAGCTATTGCATTTTGAGATCTAGACCAGTATGTTACCATTATATGAATTATTTAGTACAATCGATTTTAGGTATAAAAAATACACATAAAGCTTAAACTAAATATACTCGTCCTTTGATATATAAAAGATACTGAGCATCGCAAAATGAAATAAATGTTAATATATGAACATGATAGAAGCGCCATCTATACGATACAATTAATATTATTTGTGCCTACAGCTACTTGAACTGTAGCACACTCAAAGCGCCCACTCCATTTAGTCATTTTAATTTGCACGCCATTTTATAGATGTCACTAGAGTGACTATATAACAAAGAGTAGATGAGTTTGATTTTGTCTATGATTTGTTTTGTTTAATAGTCTGTAATGGTCTTTTTTGTGTTGTATTTTTTACGAACTAGTTTTTGTCACTCGTTTTTAAATTGTCTGTTTTTATTACAAATCCTTTTATTAAACTAAAGTAAGAAGCGAGTATGTAGTCCACCTGATGTTAAGTGGACACTGCCGCCCATGGACATCTATAAGTAATTTCATATAGAACAGGGGTTCTATCTGAAGTCGGTCACAGATGCATTGCAACTCCCAAAGGTAAGTGACCTCGCAACCACACCCTTTCGCCAAAACGCTAGAAATGCTTCACGCCAGAAATAGGTGTGGTAATATTGATTTCTACGTGTATACTCATATGGGATACCTCAATTTCTTGGATCGTAGAAATCTCATCGTATTATATAAGCACATACGCTCAAACGCTTCGTAGCACCGAGGTTCGAAGATGGAGCTCTCGTCGTAGCAGTTAGGTAATGTAAGCACTGAGTTACAATTTTAATAAAAAAAAAATTAAAACATTAGGCTACATTTTTTAAATTAAAATTACGAAACTTCCTGTCATTTTTCCCGTACGTATAGACAGAGATCTATAAAAATGGGTTATATACATCGATAACGCAAAATTATTAAATGTACTTATGAGCTTGGAATATCACTTAACATTTCCAATACGAATAATGACGTATTTATTTTATTCGAAAGAGTAATCTTCGTGACATTTACCTTTTATCTGTAAGTTCAGGGATTATAAGATATACGATATATGTCACTTTATTTGTAAAAATGATAAAAGGTTAGACAGTAAAGCATAGAACTGTATAATACGTAAACCTATAAGAGAACTTAAACCATGAAGATCATAGTTGATTTATAGCATGTGGACGTCTTAAGCACTTAACAGATCGCGGTGTCAAGTAAACTCGAGATGTTTATCATCTGAACATGACAAAGAGCATACTATATCAGATCTCGGATAACGGCTTTTGAGAATTCAACACCTATTTTCCCGAACATATCTTAATCTATTCTTGGTATTGTTGGAAACGGAGTGTGTCTGATTGTCATTACCGCCTATCTAAGCATCCGAAGCTTTAGAGGTCCTGCTGGACATAATTCTCGCTTTATAAGTTTTAGTCAATTGTCACGCGTCTGGCACCCGTATCGGTCACCGCGGATATTAATCTTTATATATAAAAGGCAATTCCGACTCACTATCTTATATATCAACGCACAGCCAAAACTCCTGTACCTAGAACCTTGAAATTTGGTGCAGGGGTTCCTTTTATGGTATAAGTAGCAAATAAGAAAGAATTTTCGGTAATTCAACCCTAAAGGGGTTAAATAGGAGTTAAAAGCTTGTGTTACATAGATAGACAGCTCATCTGCTGGAAATTGGTCTTTAATCTACTCTTATGGCATTCAGTGGAAGAAAGGATGAGATGGTCGCCTCCACCGTCGTTTCCACGAAACACAAGAAAAGCTTCGGTATGGCGGTAGAACCTTCCCCCCGAACTATGTACCCTGATTCTACTACCGAGCATGTGATGCATTGCAACATGTGAGAACTAATTAAGTTACTTAGTGTATATGGGTTATGGGTCATGACGACCCTGTGGCCGAGCGGTCACCATACCGGTCTGACGCGAAGTGGGTCCCGGGTTCAATTCGTAGCCAGACAGAAATACGAATGATGATTTTAGATTTCTGTTCTGGGTCTAGGTGTTTGTGTATGGGTGTTTTTGTGTCCATGGCATCCACGACACAGGAGAAAATCTTACTGTGGGGCTGTAAGTGTATAAAGCATGTGTTATATCTTAAATTAAATTGCTTAGTGTATGTCCTTTACTACACCCATTTAATTATTATATGACACAGTACGGATTGAAAATATTCAATATTATCCTTCAATGTATATTTTGTTGATAAATTATAAATATAGAATTATAGAACATAGTTTGCTAGCTCTGTAATGTTATATATTATCTGTAACTTAAAGGTAAATCTGGACGTTTTACGTTTATGTTACAGATAATATATAAACAAATTGACAACATGCGTTTTATTTTCTATACCTTATTAATATTTTTCCAGACATATTTTTTGTATTTATCACCGACGAGCGTAAATTATGATAAGCTTTAATAAAGCCGTTTTTTAACTGAAAATTTATATAAATTATATTTAATAAAATACATACAGTCGAACATAGAACCACCTCCTTTTCGAAATCGGTTAAAAATAAGAATTGATTGTTCCATTATACAAATCTAAGTAAATAAAACTTTCATTCTGTTTAAAAAATAAACTTGAAATTGTGAAATAAATTTTCATTCCACGACATTTAAATGAAGAAAAAATACATGTAATTATAAAATAAAACTATTAATTATATTGCATAAAATTTGCTTTAAATTGATTTACGTCCTCAAATCGTTCGAAATAGTCATCCTGTTTGTTGTCTTACTACCGGAAAAGTTAATTGAGAGTGCAAGCAATAAATTTCGCAATAAAAGTCAAATGAAGTGGGCGAATTTTATGAAATACATTCGTGTTTAGTCATAAAAGAAATCAACCAGAAAATTGGGTATTCATTTAGTGAAAAACTAATGAATTAATTGACACGTTATGTTTTGATGAGAAACTTAATAAAATAAGAAAAATAAGCGCAGGTTTTTTAAGCTGTTAAGTTAACCTGATTGTTGGCGTGGCGAAGCGTGCCGTGGCGACGGATCGCCACACCGTACACTGCCACAACGTACTCACTAGTTCTCTACTACATAATTCATGCAGACTGCATATATAATTATAAACACTTGAAATTATATTAAATATTTTTGTATTTAATGGCAATAAATATTCATCAAATAAATTCGTCATATTTGTAACAATTTGTTATATTTAATTTTTTCATTATGCTATATAGTTAGTTCCTGTAGCAATATTGTCTTTTATACATATTAGTACTTGTACGAACACTATGTTTTACATCTGCCAGGCGTTCCGTGACGACTAACAGTTTTTAGGTAGGTTTAGTCTAGACTAGAAAATTTAGAGTTATCTGATATTTCTTAGTCTTTAAGATCTTTATGGCAAACTTTATTCTATAATAGTCAACCCTGGATGACTGGAATATTTGAAGCAGTTGTTAAAATTAAGGTTGGTTAAGGTAAAGTTGGTGATGGTTGTTTTAAATTAGTTATGTAGCGCATAGATGCTCCTTTTACCCGTGAATGTTGTCATAAAATAACCGGTTAAACCCAAACGAATGGCAGAATCTTGCGAAATTCATATATTATGGTTTCCATCATGCATAATCGCTGAAATAAAAAAGGTATTTTAAGGTGGTAAGACCTCTTGTGGTTAGACTCCGGAAGCACCACCGCCACATCTATTTCTGCCTTATAACAGTAGTGCTAAGCGGTGTATTTCGTCTGAAGGGTGTAATAAGGGAGACAAACTTATCCGAAGCGTTCCAACCTAGCCCTCTGGAGTTTCAACGCATTTGTGGCCTCAGGTAAAACGCAGATCTTATCTGGGGGTTGATTTAGCGGTTACCATACCGATCTAACGCGCAGTGGGTCCTGGGTTCGATTCCCGGCCAGACAGGCATCGGAATGATGAGTTTAGATTTCTGTTCTGGGTCTGGGTGTTTGTGTATTCGTGTTGGTGTGTCCATGGCACCCACGACACAGGAGAAAATCC
>DWNE01002698.1:0-18163 GCA_018249875.1 Cecropterus toxeus | reverse complement strand
CATCAGGTGGGCTGCTTGCTCGTTTGCTACTTCATATTTATAAAAAAAAAAAAACATCTGTAAGCAACTTAATATACATATGGGTTCTATCTGTAGTTGATCTCAGATGCGTTGCAACTTCCAAGGTCTAAGATGATCACCTCATAATATAAGTGAGCCGGCAACCACACCCTTCCAACGAAATGCAAGAACTGCTACACGCTGGAAATGGGTGTGGCGATGGTACGTCCCCGGTCGAACTAAATTATTTCTACTACCTGGAAAATTAGCATAATCAACTCAAACAGCGTAGAAACATTCTTTTACGTGATTGAGAGTTCTCTAAAAGAAAGAATAAGAAGATGACTAATACTTGGCTATATTTTCGACTTTCAACCACATCCCTGAAAGTAGAACACAGTAGCGCTTAAATCTGTTATAAGGCAGAAATAGTCAGTGAAATTCAAACGAGGCTTAATTTGAAAAATGTACTCGAACACGGTCCGATTTAACCCGTGTAATTCCGAGTTTAGTGTTTAGCGTGCAAAGTAATTGCCATGAGAAATAACTTAATTCTTTTGAGACATGTCCAATGGGTTCCATCGGCTACCTGTCACTGGATTAACGTGACAAAGTCAACCCGACGTTCGTGACAGGACAGTAATGGGTTAATAATCGTTTTTTTCTCAAACGCCGGCCGGCTCCGGTTTTCATTCACTTGCAAACGTAAACATAGGCGGCCTCGGCATTGCGCCACGATCGATACAGCCTGCGAATGTCAAGTTGAAGGGGGCGCGTTGACGTCAGCCGCCCACGCCCGCCCGGGGGGAGCGTTGCGAATGGAGCTAATACTGGTTTCAGGAATATTATTATTTTTCAGATAACTTAAACGTGGTAAAATTCTTCGTGTTTCAACTTCAGAGGCAACACCGCTACATCTATGTTTGCCAAATGTTTACTACATCTATGTTGCTAAAACGCAATAGTAAGTGCTGTAGTGTTCTGACCTGAAGGGTCAGAACACTACAGCACTGAACACTGAAGAAGGGTGAACTAAGTCCTCTGTAGCAGCAACGCATTTGATTGGATATAAAATCGGAATAGATATAATAGCCGAATGCTTCGTGTATGTGTATATATGTAGATAATATAAAGATATGGTTGAAAATACACATTTCGTAAAATAACAATATCTAGAGTGACGTGATTACAGTACTAAATTTTTATTTTAGTAACAAAAGAATACTAATAGAAAGTACAGGCAATTGGGTGGATAATATTATGAGTTACCTAACAAATTAAATGCTGTAGTAATGTTTGTAGCGATCGTAGGCGGCTACGCGGAGGGACGTAGGTGTCGTAGCAGAGGTCAAGCGTACTTATATTACTTTCAAAGGTAATAAATCTAGTACAGTTACAACATTAATATTTGTGGCTCTTAATATTACGCCTAATAATTCTTATTATATAATAATAATACGTATCATTTCATTTACTTATGATTTTTGGAATTACATTAACCGAAATCAATGTACCTTATATAAGACTAGATTATTCGCGCGGCTCTGCTCGCTTTGATCACGGTTACTAATATAATGAGAGTATGTATTATCTATCTATCATGTATATCCGTGCACCAAATTTTTAGCAAAATCCGTCCAGTAATTTTTGCGCCAAAAGTAACATACATACCTACATCCACATTTATACATACACAATATCCGATCTATAAACTTAAGCAATATCGAGTTTGGTCAGCAGTTCGATGGTTTACTACTTGTTAGCGCACGCTTATTTTGATTCAGAGGGCAAATGTAATCAGTCCCAATTAGCATTGAATTTAAGTGGTTCAATCTCGCCAGACTTACAACGTTTTGAAAATATTCGACATAGGTTTTAGGTTTATATTTCCAATTCGCATTTCCAATTTGGTGGAGCATCAATCTTCCCACAATATCGTAGGAGTACGTTCATAAAATTATATCTTCCATGATCATGATAAAATCTGTTATTATGTGAATGACGTGATTACGTTACGTATTACCTACATTAATGAAAAACCTAAGCAGTACTCACCTCATTTTATCATTGAGTATGAAGATAAGCGCTATCAGCAACGGTTTTTTGCAAAAGTAACTGTTTTTTGCTATTACATGTGTTTTTATAGGTAGGTTTTATACTATATAGGTGTCAAAGGTGCTGGGTTCGAATTCTGTTAAGTACAGAAGTTTGGGACAAATAATTTTAAATGCTTAATTTGAATATTAGTTTCGTGATCTGTGATCTTTGTACGAATTTATCGCAATGTTCATATACGCAAAAACGTATTCGTGCAATATACTTTGCAACGCATGGGAGAAAACGTAAACATTGATCGTTTTGACGAAGTTTAATAAACTCGTGCTAAGATTACTAGATATTTAAGTTTTCATTTTTGAGCGTTTGCGCCTTTGGGTCTTACGTCGCCACTTTACGTCGCCTGTAGAATTCTAGTGGCAGCATGCGACTATGTTAACAATTTATTGACATTTTTAAAATATGGAAATAGCAATCGAGCATGCAGTCTGCCTGATGGTAAGTGGCCACTGCCGCCCATGGACATGGTCAACCCAGATAATATCAGAATCTTATCTGAGGTTGGCCGTAGATGCGTTGCTACACCTGAGGACTGTGACAGACTTAATATAGAACCCCTGTTCTATATGAAGTTGCTTACAAATGTCCATGGGCGGCAGTAACAACTTACCACCAGGTGGGCTGCTTGCTCGTTGGCTACTTCATATTTATAAAAAAAAATGGCTGTTTTAATCAGAAATAGGTGTGGCGTTGGTGCTTACGGAGGTAAACCACAAAGTTACCACCTTTGACGTTTACACCACAGTAACAAGTCAAAGCACGATGTAAACGACCCGCGCGGTCACCATACCAGTCCGACACGCAGTGGGTCTCGGGTTCGATCCCCGGCCAGACAGGTCTTTGTGTGTCCGTGGCGCCAACGACATAGGAGAAAATCCTAGTGTGGGGCTATGAGTGTAGAAAGAGTGTTAAACGTACATATAGTTTAACATGTGTAATATGATATATATCCATGTATACTGTCTACGTTGTTGACGTAAATCGCGTTATACTTCCCCGAAATTATTGACTACGCCGCTACCCTACCCATTATTTACCCCTAGGCGGGGGTTGGTGTACGTCACAATTTTCCAAAGGAGAACAGAAAAATTCTCCGTTTTGTTCAATAAGGCTAGTTGTTCTACACTTATTTTAGTCGTCTTTTATTTATAGGGCCAATCATCGAGGGCTTTGAATTTTAATGAACTTTATTAATTAAATAGGTTGATATAATGAATTTTTATACAAATAAAAAATAAGAATTGCGTACATCTGATGGTATTTTTTTTCAGTATTTATGACTGGCTGAAATACTGAATTAAATAAAATAGTAAAAATTCAACAATATTGACGTTCTGTCATTACACTTTTACATACAGTCAGTTTCATCATTCGGTTATCGTCACCAACGGTTTATAATATTTTTTGTGTCACGGGACGGACGGGACCTTGAAGTGGAAGTGCAAAATCGAAGTGGGGAAAATATATATAATATAGCCAGTAGCTTGCAAGAGTTAAAATTATTTTGGTTTTAATAATGGTAAATTTATACAGTATTCAACCGCATAAGATGAGTCCTATTTGAGGATAGCTGTAGACGTGTTGTTTAGCATTTGGTTTTGTACATTTTGTTCTAGAATTATACTTTAAGTGCTTAAATGAAATATTATATTATATTTTATAGCACTATTTAAACGTTCCGTTTCATGCATGATTCGTGACCAATTGATCATTAAAATATTATTACTCGTTTTAGTAGTAAATAGAAACGTCGGAAAAATTTATTGATATAATAAAAATGTTGTCAAGGGTATGTGAAGTCCAGTTATTTGTAAATAATCTAATGCGGACTATGAGCAAAAAATCAAACGGAACATCAGTTAAGTAGAACTTCTTAGGCTAAAAGCTTAATGTGGTAGAGGCCTTTGTAGTTCGTCTCTGAAGTAACCGCACAACTATTTCTGCGCAATGTCAACAATTTTAAGTGGTTTGGTGTTCTGGTCTGAAGGGTTTGGTAAGGAAGACGTACGAGTACTTATCCAGGGCCTTCCCATGTACTCAGGGGTAGTAGCCTCAACACGGCTTTAGAATTTTATCTTATACTAGCTGTGCCACGCAGTTTCACCCGCGTTCATTAGACAACAATCTATTAAAACAAACAAATATAGCGTGATGTTATATAGCTTAAAGCCTTCCAAAATAAATTTACTATTCAACACAAAAACATTTTTTCAATTTGAACCAGTAGTTCCTGAGTTTAGTGCGTTCAACCAAACAAACTCTACTGCTTTATAATATTAGTATAGAATTCAATACAAATGTCTACGTTTGGCAGTGGCCCCTCAAAAGTGAGGACTATGTGCTCGTTTGCTATTTCTATATGAAATAAAAGAAACAAAGACTGTTACTCAAAACTTTCCCGATCTCCAGTTATGTAACCAAGCCTGTAATTTTGCATAACGTAGGAATTACGTGGTTTTCTCCAAGTACGCGAAAACCTTTTGAAATCCGACAATCATGACGTAGATTCGGTCTCTACGCCGCTCTACGCAATGTAGAGACCACCCACGCTTTTGAAATGAGGGCACTGCAAATATTCGCGTGGGAGTTAAGTAGAGTTCAAATAAAGTTCCAATCTCCGTTCTTTACCAGTTTTAGTGTGATGTTTGCCTTTTTATTTATAACGAAACTATCACTTTAATATAAACTTAGAGCGTAAATATTCTTTTACTTATTTTTTAGACCCGGAAAGTGTTATTATGATTATGTTTATATAGATAAAAAAATCTATCGCCGTGTGAATTTAACCTGAACATTAAATTCATACACATTTATTATAAATACATGTACATTGTGTACTTACTTATTTATATTCATAACATGTTCGTTACACACAATTTGAGTATGTTGTTGTTTAGCCAAGATGAGATGATGATAGTAACAAAAATTCGTTTGTTACTATCATCCATTGAGGACCCATTAAAAAAATCGGCCAACTTTAGTCTATAAAAATAAATAACATTTGTTGTATGGAAGCCCCTTAAATATTTATTTTATTCTGTTTTTAGTATTTCTTGTTATAGCGCCAACAGAAATCTATCATCTGCGAACATTTTAACTGTCTAGCTATCAAGGACATAAGATACAGCTGTCCATCAGTCCGTCTGTCTTTCACCAGGAAAGATAGACGTACTGATGGACAGGCGCACAGCGAAGTCTTAGTGATGGGGATCCGTTTTTCCCTTTTGGTAGGGATCCCTAAAAAACATGCTATTATCAAGACGTCAACATTTTGAACATAGTAGTACACTGCAAGGTATGATCGAAAACAAAAATAAAACCGAGGAGTGTACATTGCAATGTATAGGAAAAAAGGAAAAATGATTATTTTGAGGAAACAACATAAACTCGTACCAAGAGTAAAATAAAATGTTATATCTTTGTGTGAAAAGGATTGTAATATGGAGATGGGAATATAGATTTTTTGCGCTACTGACGTAGATAGGCTTACTTGTGTAGGAGGACGATAATCGGCTGGGCTCCAGAGTGCCTGATTACACAGATACACAAATGGCCAGATACCGGGCGTAACTTGGTTTTGTAGAACGTCACCTTATGGAGTATTATCATCGGCCAATTTTAATTTAATTCAGTAATTAACGTTTTTATTTAATTAACAGCCATATTTGTGGGTTCAACTATTTAGTTTCTTTCTTAGGATCCGTACCCAGTACCGTAAAGGGCACAATCGGAATTCTATTACGAAAACTCCGCAGACCGTCTGTCCATCTGTCTGTTACTAGGCCGTATCTCATGAACTTGTGATAGCTGGACAGTTTTTTTTTTTTTTTCAAAATATATATTTATTTTGTTGCTAAAATAACAAATAGTAAAAATGGAATATAATAATTTAATAAGAGGGGGGGGGGGGGGGTGTTTTTTAAAAAAAAGTAATTTTTTTTTTTTTTTTTAAAAAATATATTTATTTTGTTGCTAAAATAACAAAAAGTAAAAAAAAAATATAATAAAATTAGGGGGGGGGGGGGGGGGGTCTCATTCAACAAATGTGATTTATTTTTGCTGTATCGGTACCGTATGGCACGGAACCCGTCAAATGTGAGACTAGAACACCATCTTCGAGTATTACTAGTAGTCTTAAAAGCTGTTGTATTCTGATTTAAGGGGTGTTAAATGGGACATACTTATCCGGGGCATTTTTGCTTAATCTTTAGGGGTCCACATCCAGCGTCGTATTTTAGCTTCGAACGTCGATGGCTTTGTGCTGCAAGAGTCAGCGTTGAACATCAAAAAATATGTACGTATATTTTATTTAATTTAATACGAAACTTCGCTGCAAATTGGAGCGAAACTAGTCATGATTGGCTGACGCTTGTAGTGCCAAGCGAATATCGTGGTAGAGCGGTTTCAGCATCTGATGCCCTAGTCTGTTGCTATAACGTTTATGCCAAAAAAAGACGTTTACTAAGAAAAAGTTACATGTTAATTGATAAAATATGACATATTAGTACACTGAATAGACAATATATCAAGAAAATAGTTACTGATTGGCTAATCAACCTCGATTTGACATTGAAGCTCTGTTAAATGCAAGCACTTCATTATTTATTGGACACATACACTCACGAACACTACCACTCACACACATATACACACAAACACATAAATACACATTCACATACACAAATATGCATTAGATTAAAAATAAATTTCATTGTTGATAAACAAATTATACTACTTTTGTAAGATACGGAAGGCTGAGGCATCGTGGCTATATGCCACGATGCCTCAGCCTCGTGATATTTTATATAATAAATGGGATGTTTCCAACAAAAAACTATGTTTGTGTAGGTAAAACTTGTTATAAGAATAAAGAATTTCTTATTTCTTATTTTTAATTATAGTTACGTACATCAAAAAAGGCCTACAACTCTCTCTCATTCTGAGAGAAGACCCGTGCCCAGCAGTGGGACAGTAATGGGTAACGATGACGGCAAGGAAAATGAAATCATATAAGATTTCCCTTCATAGCTACAGGTAAGAAACGTGATAATGTGTGAATGTACATGAATATTTATATACTTTCTTGAATTTAAGGGGCTTTGGAAACGATTTAAATGTTTATCTCAAAATAATGAGGATTTTGTTTTCAACGTTTTGGTGGGGTTGGTTGGGTGAGGGCGCGCCGCAGTGGGCTACTGCATTGTATTTGCACGAAGATTGAAAATAGACAACTTCATATACCGCATACCTTACATTTACTTTACTTAACTTTTACTTTTTTTATATATAACAATAACATATTTAAACGATGAGAAGTAAAGATATCTTCATTATGTAAAATTAAAAGCTAATGAAAAATACTTATTAAATGTTCCGTTTACAATCTCGTTTGTGACATACTACCTGAAATACTGCGTGTAGGAACAAAGAAGTTCAAAAACGTTATTTCATTATATTGCAAATTATAATTGGTTTGTCATAAATAAATTAAGTAAACATTTTCATGTATAAATTTAAAATTAAGTTAATGAAATAAATGTTCATAGTGAGTGCTATGATTTTTAGTATCGCCTTAAATATATAATAAAATTGTAAAAACAATAAACGAAATAAATAAATAAATAAGTAAGATCTCAAAATAAATACATACGTTATAGATAATTCTTTAAAATTGAAGCTGTATCAGATTAATCGGCAAAATCTTGTATTCAGATAGTAATTTCCTCTTTCGCTCAACGTTACGGTTTTCATTTACCGCCTATTTGCAGGTTTAGGTCAGAGTATACATATTTACGTATTATGTAGAGCTAGCATTCATCGCTTTTACTGTCCAAATAGGGAATATGTTTTTAAATCATATTTTAATAATGTTCCTTTGTTATCTATGAGCTATATTAAATTGCTTTTAATATCATAAACTAGCAAGTTTATTTAAGAAATCGTTGTAAATCTTATATGTTCATTGTCCTAACCCTCCGTGAATCTAGGAGATACGAGTAAATCGAACCATAATTTCTAAACTACTCTTCAAAAGCGAAAATAACTTTCCATCGTACAAAAACAAAAAACCAAACCTTTCGCTACTGAAGTGGGATCGCAGAATATTCCAGCTAGGGGGTGGGCGGGTGGTGGAGGCTATCGATTCGCCGCATGAATGGCGTTGACGTCACGGGCCTGCGCCGCGCGCAGCCTTGAACTTGCATCGATCGTGCACTTGCAGAGGCTCAAGTTCGAGGGAACCAGCCGGTTAGTGACTGCCGTGTTGGTAAATAATAGTTAATCGCGTCACGCTACCTATATGTTTTAAAGTTGCGGGATTATAGGTGCTGTACATTTGAAAAGTAAATATACCGTAAATGACATTACACTCGCACAATATATGTAACTAAGTAAATAAAAGTTTTAACAAGTTAAAATTAAAACGTTTTGAACGTAAACTTAATGGTTGTTACCACTAAAAATGTTACGGAGTAAATTGTAATATATAGTTTAACAATTTACATGCATATCACACATGTACAGACATATATATACAGATGGACATACCTTTAACTCAATAAATAAAATAATTTAAGCATGTAATTTTGCTCCGAACGTTTACAAGGCGAATATACGTATTCCGAATTTTTGTATACAGCGATATTTCTCTTGTTATTCTATCATTTAACTACTTGCTTATACACTTATGTAATTATTAAGATCCATTCTCATTCTTGCATCTTAAATATGTTCTATCAACAATAATACGGTTGTCTGGAAAACATTGCTATTTTAGTGATAAGAACGCCTGTTGTACCATGCCTTATATGTATGTTTTATTTTTTCTTTGTTAAAGATGTTGTGGTGTACAATATATTTTTTATATAATAAGCTGGTTTTGTATTAAAAATTAGTTCTTGGAAACCTTTACCTGTAGTTACTGTTGTCATACTTTATTTTTATTTGCATAACTTACCTACTTAATTTTGCTGGCAGAATTTCCGCAAGTGACGTCAGCTTTTGGAATATCTTTCCTCGTTTGATGGAGAGATAATATTCTCATGGTATTTTCCGTTACAAAAGTTTTTTTTTGCCAATCTTACGCAAGCATTGTTTATGAATGTTATAAACTTGCCGTAAGCCGTGCTAAGAATTGGCTTTGAATAAAAATACTAAGAAATCGTTCTCTTCGTCCGTGAGTCCTCTTCGTCGTGTCGTGGATCCGCTAAGTCAGCACTTTTTCTTGCCAGGTATTGTACCCGCGTAGTTTGGCCGGGGAGGTACCACCGCCACGCCTATTTCTAGCGTGAAGCAGTGTTTGCGTTGCCGAGGAAGAGTTTGTTTGCCGGCTTACCTATATATGAGGCGACCACCTTAGTCCTCGGCAGTAGCAACGCGCCTTTGGTCGACTTCAGATAGAACCCTTGTTCTATATGATTTTGCTTACAGATGTCCATGGGCGGCAGTGGCTACTTGTCTTCAGGTAAATTGCAAAGTCGTTTACTATTTCATTGTCGTAAAAAACCTTGTGTTGGCAACACCAAGAAATTAATGAATGGAGAAATACGGAATATACTTGATTTCCGGAAACAGTTTTTTGACAAATCAGATCCGGTTCGGACTGGTACTTTAACTTCATTTTTCCTTTTGGATTTTTATTATTTTTTCGGTGTTGCAGCATTTACTTTGACTTTTTATTGCAATAGATGATTCAGAGTTAAAAAAAGCTTTTAGAATAAATAGATAAGTCGTTAAATAAAAAAGATGCTTTCTACACTCATAGTTCCACAGTAGGATTTTCTCCTGTGTCGTGAGTGCCATGGACACACAAAGACGAATACACAAACGCGCAGACCCAGAACAGAAATCTCAACTCATCATTCAGATGTCGGTCTGGCTGGGAATCGAACCCGGGACCCACTGTGCGTTAGATCGGCATGGTGACCGGTCGGCCACGCGGGTCGTCAAATGGTTAAAATTCGTTGCCACCGTACACTTTTAAACACTAATAAATTCTGGATGCTAGCATTGCTCCGGTAGTCATGTCGTCAAGTTAGCTTATATTTAATAAATTTGCAACTTTTTTGTTTAACTTTTATATAATTATTCTGCCTTTTTATATTACGCTATATGACTTAAATAACTTCCGAACTGGACACGTTATTACGTTGGTTCATCCGGTTTTCGGGTATTCGTGTGAATTTATGGCCATGAATTGTTATATATTTTGATTACGCAATATTGTACTTACTCTTTTATATTTGCTGGCGTGAGCGTTTTACGTTGAAAAGCAACATAATCTTGCTTGGTTTTATAAATCAGCTTGATAGCCTGAGAATTACTGTCAATTTGGTCTTGTAGGTAAAAAATATGTCAAATTCTTGTTATGTATCAGGTTAGGAACTTAATGTTCCTAAAGTAAGATATGTACAATAACAGAAAAGCGTATCAAACAATAAAGTAGTAGGTACAATAAACGTACATGTTGCAGTCAAAATTCCTAAGCAGGCAAAAGTAATTTTGACAGCAGGCCTTCCATAGTAGGTACTTTTGACTTTTTAAAATAGTTTTGCCCAGTAGAACTATTTTAATTTTAACAAATCGAATAACAGAATTGCTTAGGTTTGGTTAGAACGTAAAAATATATATAAAATATGTAATTGCGAGCGTATGGATCTTATAACAATTTTAACCTGAAATGTTAAAATTGTTAATTATAGTTAAATGCTCGATTAAACCAATATTAAAAAAAAATATTTTCATAACGTTAACGTAGGTACATTAAATAAATAGAATAGGTTAACTGTTCAATCAAATTACTTTTGGGTGTTTTTTTTTATTTAAAAGTATATATTTTGATGGTTGAGAGTTTTGACTGCAACATAATTATATAACATTAAATTGAAATTAGCAACAAATTGTTTTCTTTTAGCATGCACCATTAAAAGTATTTAGACTGGTTGATATTTTTGACTACTGCATAATTAATATACAGCATTAAATTGAAATCAGTTGCAAACTATTTTAACTTAGCATGCAACATGTAAACCATGATGGCCGCGTACGTGACAGCTGGCCCGTGCGCGTATATTATCTGTGGTTATTTTCCCGCGCTCGCGCCGGCCTTCGATAAAAAATGTAAACAACAATGGCGGTTAAAATAAATAGCACATTGTGCTGTAACTAAATGATAGCTAATAATCATATTTATTATCATTTAGTAACTTGTTGTAAAATGTTAGGTTTACAATTTAGACGTAAGCGGTTTTTGCTTGCCTTCCTTATCCTACATATTAAATAAAAAATGCGTCTTTGTCTATTTATCTGTTTGTCTTTTCTGCGTTGTGTCCTTAGTACGAATTTATTACGTTTCATCAAAACAATCATTGCTAACGTTTTCGTCTTTATATTGCACGTTTATGTTTTTGTTTCCAGCCATACCTTGAAAGACTATGAACGAATACGTAAACACCAAATGTTTTGTGGAAATGTGATTAAGTCGTACTAAGGGCTTTAAACTCTAGAAATACTGATTTGGTTGTATGTTATTTTTAGTATGAACAAACGTTATCTTGTCGGATTTTACTATGAATTGTTGGGCTACAATAATAGGGCTTTAGGCTAGGTTGTAGGATTAGAGTGTTAAGGTCATGTTGTAAGGAAAAAAGGAGCTTTATCTTTTTATTTGTCTGTCAGAATTTTAATTATGTATTTTGGAAATTTAGGCGACAGGAGTATAAATAGAGGTTTGGACTTTACGCAGCGGTATAGAAGCTCTAAGTAGCTATATAAAATCCATATAAACAATGAATGTCAAAGTTCCCTGTGGTTGTGCATGGCATATCTACTTATGTATATTTGGAAAATAAATAGTTTGGAGGAGTCAAACTAATTTATGATAGATTTTTTTATGATAATTTTTTGTCGCCGTTGTAGAATTTATCGCCGGAAGCTTTGGCAAGAGTGATAGAAGATGCCACAATTCGGGCCTGTATTATCATAAATTTTGGGGGCGACCACATGGCCGATATTACTTTTCTTCTTAATAAACAAAAATTTGAATATAAAACACAGTGTAAAAGCACAAGATTTTCATGTCAAAAAATGCAGTCAAAAACATCGGGCGACAACTTCTACGCCACCCTACACATGTATGATTTGGCGTATAATATTCCTATGTTTCTCACTTTCGATAATGACAATTATGGGATTACGCAAGTAGATAATTAAAAAAATGGAGATTACTAAACCAGATAAAACCGAATCAAGTCGCGCTAATGACATAATCAGCCAATCAATTAATTATGCTGGCCATTTATAGAACCCGTTTTATCCGACTGCGTCAGAAGAAGGGTTTCTTGTACATATGTTCTTTGACACGCACTACAGCCCAAACGGCTTGACGGATTATGACGTTTGATATATCATTAGAATCGTCTCTGTTGGCAGAGTGCAATATAATTTAAAAAATGGCGCCTGAACATAGATGAAAAAGGGAGCGAGGGGTGTTTTTTTTACTATTACGACAATATCGGTATTAAATACAAAGCTAGTAAATAGACCTGTATAAAAATATACATATAATATGATACTTTTACTTGACTATTTTGTCAAAAACTCATATAAGCGTTAAATTCAGGTGGTAGAACCAATGTAGTTCGACCGGGGAAGTACCACTGCCACACCTATTTCTAGCGTGAAGCAGTTCTTGCGTTTCGGTGGAAGGGTGTGGTTGCCGGCTCACTTTTACATACGGCGACCATCTCAGTCCTCGGGAGTAGCAACGTATCTGTGATAGACTTCATATAGAACCCCTGTTTTATATGAAGCTATATGAAGTTGCTTAATTACTGCTGTCCATGGGCGGCAGTAACCCCTTACCATCAGATGGGCTTCTTGCTCGTTTGCTACTTCATATTAATAAAAAAAATTAAATATATATCATTATGAGCAAAAATTTCGTTTTAAGCAGTCGGATTTTTTGTTTTAATGTTTTTAACGATGTTACTTGTATCCTTTAACATTATATTGCATCTGTTTGCAAGTAAAATTGGGAATGAATAAATTATGTTTTTAGTTAAAATCGAATATGCTAAATCTATTTGAGCATATTAGATGATGAATACTTATTCTGGAATGTTAACGCCGCGGCAGTACTGGTATGTCAGTTACGTAAAACCGTGGGAGCGGCTTCGGTATCGCCTGCTAAATCTGTGATAAGCAACCACTCGTGTACAGAAAACCTTGAATACTTTACGGCAATACGCTTACTGAACATGATTTTGTAAAAAATATGTTGCTATGTAATATTTAATATATCTATGATAAAACTGAAATAACAGAAAAATACACATGACAAATGATATGAAATTGTTGCGATGATTTTGGAAAAGTTATTTTAACACTTTTTTATTTTATTGTTTATTTAGATCTTTGAGTCTTATCTTGTCCACGAGAGCGGGACTATTAAAGTTTAAAACATGTCCGGTTAGATAAAAATGATAGGAAGATTAAAATTTTTACACATTTTTTGGGGTTCCGTACCCAAATGGTAAAAACGAAGCCCTATTACTAAGTCACCGTTGATCGTCTGCCCGTCTGTCCGTTTCTCCATCACCAGGATGTATCTCACCGTGAATAGGTAGGCAATTGAAATTCCATTGACGTTAGAACAAATAAACTAAACAAACGTTACAACAGAATAAAGTGAATATTTAAGGGACTCATACAAAAAACGTGTTTTTGCCGTTTTATTGATAATGATAAGGAGCCCTTAGTACACGAGTTTGGTATCTAAATCGCATTGAATTTGGTAGTCCCTAATTTTCACTTTTGAATACTATTACTTCCAGAGATTATCGCAATCAAACATACAATTTTGGCGGGTGGTAAAACCAGTGTATTTCAACGTACCGCCGCAACACCTTTTGTAGCGTGAATTGTTACGTTTCGGTGGAAGGGAGTGGTTGCCGGTTCACTTGTATACAAGGCGACCATCTTAGTCTTCAGGAGTAGCAACGCATCTATAATCGCCTTCAGAAAGAACACCTGGTCTATATAAATGTGATTACAAGTCTGTGGGCAGTACCCACTCACTTCAATCTGATAAAAAACAGACAAAGAAACAGACAAAAAAAGCAAACTCATCTCCTTTATAATGCAGATAAGTAAAAAACTGTAAAGTTATGAATTTTGCTACGTATTTTTATAAATCTAACTACAGGCAATTAAAACAGTTACAAAATGTTGTTATTCAAAGATAGTGATCACGCGTTGGTTTCGTGCAAAACATACATTTCGTGAATTGCCATTTATCTCGCGATATGACAACAGAATGATAACGATAAGTCTTTGCTATTAATAACATTGGTTATATTCGATATAGAACGCGTTTCATACCTGTTTATCACAAAAAACAATTATTTAATGTAAATGCGAAGTTTAGAATTATTTATGTACGTACAACTAAAAATTAAGTTGGTAGAGTTCACTTCCGGAGGCTCTAACGTCACCCCTATTTTACTTTAGTAAAAAAAATGTTAAGCGGTATTATGTTATGGGAAGTGTGTGGTAAGAAATTATACTTATCCGAAGTCTTCCCACTTACTATTCAGCTTTTATTCGACCATTTTAAAAATGTTCTATGATGAGTACAGAGCAATAATGTTTGTTGCAACAGTTTGGAACATTTTACAATAACATCAAATAATGCTTGTAAGATTAAGTTTATTTTTGATGTAAAACATCTTCATTGTTGGCGTGGCGAGGCTTGCCGTGGCGACGACTTCGCCACATCGTACGCACTACTACATACATACATAAATACCATACCATACTTGGGATTTATATAGAATTTTTGTATTTAATAAAAATAAATATTTATTTAATATTTGATCATCACTTTCCGTATAAAATTCGTCATGTTTAATGTTTTTATTATGCTATATTTATTTATTATTTAGTTCCTGTCGGAATCTTTTCTTTTACTATCGTTTTTGTACAAGTAATAAGCATTACTTGTACAAAAACGATGGTTCACATTTGCAATGCGCCCCGTTACAGCATATTTTTACAATTTTGAACAAGAAGAAGAAGAAAAGAAAAGAATTAGTAATTAAGCATGGACTTTATCTGGTTATCTGAAGTAGCCACAGGCGCCACCGGCCATTTGTAGCCAACCCACTGGATTAGAGTCTAACCTGAGGGTGGCTATCGATGCATTGCTATGAGGAATAAAATGGTCGCCTCATATGATAGTTAACCGGACCCTACCACTGAAACGACTGCATCACGTTAGAAATAGGTGTGATTTTGGTACCCGGTCGAACAAAATTCTACCACCATGAGATTCCTTACATTATATAATTGGTTGCATGAAGTCGCAACTTCTGTGGACCAGAGATAAAAAATGATAGCAGCTATCTACTCGTATATCAAGTTGTAGTATTACCGTGCCTTGGTAACAAGTCTACAATTTTTAATTAGAGTTCTTATCAATGGTTATCTTTATGTGTGCTGTAGAAAACTTTAACAAACACTCCTTTGTTGTTGATAGGAAATATCGAAATTTGGAGTGGAAGAAGTTTTAAAGGTGCTAGAATTATTCGTAGCTCGCTTGTAGTAAACTTGTTGTAGTACTACTGCTTCTTCACATACGTGTTTTTCATTTCACGACGCCGTTAAGGCGGGAGCGGAGAGCAACGCCGGTTTATGTGGGATTTTTACCCCACTGAAATCCCGCGATGGCTGTCCGCTACTCGGAGGTCTCCAGGATCTCTAAATGAGTCCTCTTAACGCGTTGTCCCATCGGGCTCCAACCAGTTGAACGGCACCGTTTTTATGATGGTATACATACGACTAAACGTACCGCCGTCCTTCCCGAGGTCGCTCGGTCATCTTATGTTTAAGTCAGCCGAATTTATTTAAAAATTCTATGTGGATTTACTTTACGTTACTTGTTTATGAAAAATATCGCACAGACAGCACAAAGACAGTTTCATTATAGGTATTATGTATCGGTAAAATCAGTTCGGAGAAGTGTTCTTGCAGAGGGCTGGTTAATTATATTAGAGTTCAATGGTCCCGGTGAGGACGTGACCTCAGTGAACTGCGCGCATTAACATTTTAATCGACAAATTAATTACTGAACTTCCGTAATTGCTTTGAGAGAAACTAAAACTATATATTTAAGCTATTTAAAACTTTTTTCTAAAGTCATAGTATTTGAGTAGGATTTAAGAAGTGTTGTGAGTACTATGTTACGAATACACAAAGATGCAGACGTAATACAGAAACCTAAATTCTACACTCAGGTACCTCTGGTCGGGGATGGAACCCGGAACTAACTGTTTGACAGACCGGCATAGCTTCACCACGCGTGCTGTCTGGAAGATTTGAAACATCGTGTTCGTACAAGTAATATGCATAAAAGACAAGATCTAAATAAAACTAAAACAAAGCCCATAATAACACCGCAGTCCGCTATGTTTTGTTCGATAGTTAATAGTTCCGAAAATGTAAAATAGATGACGCTAAAATAAATAATGACATGGGGTTCTTCAAAAAGGTTGTGAAAAGCGTTCTCCTCCAAAGCCGGCGATGCATTGGCGACTCCCCTAGTGTTGCAAATGTCCATATGCGACGGTGACTACTTTCCATCAGGTAGCCCATAAGCCTTATCGTTAAGTTTAAGTATAAAAAAGGCAAGAATCCGTCAACAGTCAGGCTTACCTGCGCCTATATATGTTTCATATCAAATTCTAAAGGCAACAGCAATGGTATCGAAATATAGCGAATGTCAGTGAGTTCCATTACCATCGCAACAGGATACAATTAGCAAATTACTAAGCTAAATAAATTAGAGAAACCTGTGTGTACTTTTTGGAGTACTTTTAAACCTGTAAACTGAAGATATTTATTATGTTGCTTCAATAAATTGAAAGTAATTTGTTTATAACACCGACACGGATCTTTTAAAAATTGCATATTAGTATTAGAAAAAATGAGACAAAGCAGTTGATTATAACTAGTTAACTGATAAACGGGGGAGCTATTAACCCTCATCGATATGTACAAATTAAAAGTAAAGAGTTTCACGCTAGGGGTCGCAAAGGGTGTTGCCCTTTGATAATTCCCATGAACTCTTTATGGCCTAGTTGCCATTAATTCCGATGTTTCAGTTAATTAATTAGATGGTCGTAGAGATATGGATATATACATAATATTTATGGCAAAAAAATGATGGCGCTTTATAGGATTTCCAATGTCGGGGTTTGGACACACACATGTACAAGTACATAAATACCCAGGAGAGAAATGTAGAGTCATCAATATGTTTTTTAAGTAAGTTTGTAAGATAAAAATTGATTTCTTTTATTAAAACAATACCATACAATTTATGTTAATTTTTCATATGGCTGAAGTAGCAAATGAGCATGCAGTCCACGTGGTAAGTGGTCACCGCCATAGACACCTGTAAGCAATTTCATAAAGACCAAATCTTTTATCTGAAGTCAAACACAGGTGCGTTGTTTTCTCGTCGACTAAGATGCTCATCTCATGTGAAATTGATAGACAGAGAGACAAAATTTACCAGTAGAAGGTTACATGCACATGGTTTAAAGAATCTACTTAGTTATATTTTATTAGGAAATATTAAGGGGGGGGGGGCACCACACCTTTATTGCCGAGTCCCATTTGCCTCCAGATCTCTAAATCCTGCTCGGGCCATATTGCACGATTATACAAAAATAAATGTGAGAATGCAAATGTACTATCAGCGTTTACTCCAGTAGATATAAATAGAGTAACACTGCAATAAATAACATTATCTGGACAACACAACACGATAGGGTCGCTGAGATCTAGCCTACGGAGAGGTCACGCCGACGTGTTAATCACGCCATTACATTACATTTATTTATCACATTACTTGTAGTGATGGTTCTAATATATCTTCTTGTCATCTCATTATTGTCCCACTGCTGAGCACGGTCTTCTCTCAGAGTGAGAGAGTTTTAGACCATAGTCCACCGCGCTGGCCAAGTGCGAATTGGTAGACTTCACACAC